>LOJH01045487.1:0-12765 GCA_001685095.1 Ellobius talpinus
ACCTTGGGAGCTCAGTCTAGTGCTCCAATGTGGGTCTCTGTCTCTATCTCCAGATGGATTATTTTTTTAAACTTAGAGTAGAAATAGTAGTTCTCAGACTTCTGATCTTTAGCTAAATCTGGAGGATTCCCATTTTAATATAAAGGAGGCCTCAGGTTCTGCAGGTATAAAATTAGTGTTTTTCTTATTTACAGAGTGATTATACAGAAGACACAGTAGATACGAAGCCCGATAGAGATATTGAGTTAGAGCTTTCAGCACTTGACACTGATGAACCTGATGGACAAAGTGAACAAATTGAAGTAAGTACCACAATTAGATAATTAGATGACTTTGTTCTATTGTAAATTAAAACGCATAAAATACTGTCATATTGAAAGATTAACTTTTTATTTTCTTAGGAAATCCTGGACATACAACTTGGTATCAGTTCTCAAAATGATCAGTTGCTGAATGGAACAGCAGTGGAAAATGGCCATCCTGGCCAGCAACAACAGAAGGACCCAGTAAAGCAGAAGAGACAGAGTTTAGGTGAAGACCGTGTAACTCTGTGAGTGTTAGACAGATCCTTCATCAGCAGGGGACATAGGATATAAATATTTAGAGAAATAGATGTAGTGTTAGATTAATTTTGTCTTTTTACTATTAGGGGGAACCCTTATGTATTAAAGTAATGATTTGGTCAGTCTGTAATTTTAGGGAAATTTGAACTTGTAAAGTAGCTTATTTTAATAACCCAACACTTAACTATTTGTTGGGATGAAAGTTCTCTAGTCTCTAGTATACTTCTTCAATTTGGCCAAACTTGTAATTGGGAAATTAAAACCTAGATTAACACAGCTGTAACTTCAGCACTTGTTAGGCAGAGTCAGGATCAGCTACTTACATGTTCTTGGCTATCATGGAATCCGTAGCAAAACCCTATCTCAGAAACAAACCATCAGGGACTGGAGAAAGGCTCAGCAGTTAGGAGCACTTGCTGCTCTTGCAGAGGCCCCAGGTTTGGTTCCCAGCATTCACATGGTAACTCACAATCATCAGTAATTCTTGTTCCAGAGAATCTTGAGACCTCCAAGGGCAGTACACACATGTGGTTCACATCCATACATGAAAACAAGCACCTGTATACATAAATCTTTTTTTAAAAAAAAGCATAAAAACTAGAGCAAACAAAAAGTGTTAAGTGTTTCTTGTCTTAAAAATCATGTTAGGATTTTCTTGACTATTATATTGCCATTTTGTTTAATTACTACCAAATATTTGGGCCTGGTCTTAAGCTTGATAATTTATATGTCATCTAGTCAGTATTTTAATTTTTATCATAAATTTGAAAAATAGGATCTTTTTAGTGACTTCTTATATTTTAAATATTTGATTTTTATTTATTAATTTTTGTGTGTCTGGGTATACGCCTGTATTTAGTCTGTGCACCATGTGCTAACCTTGTGCCTGCAGAGGCCAGAGTGGGCATTGTGTCTCCTGGGATTCGAGTTACAGACCTTTGTGAGCTTCCATTTTGGGTGCTAGGAATTGAACCCAGGTCCTCTGGAATAGCAGCTAATGCTCTATCTGCTGAGCCATCTCTCCAGCCCCCATTCAATACTTTTCTTGATAAAGAAGATAGATTTTTTTTCTGTGGGCTCTTAGAGTTTGAAATAGCTTTTAGAGAGCATATATGGTAACTCTTAAATATTTGCACTTAAAGTTAATTTGCTTTCACTATTATTTATTTTCTCATAGGGAGGATCAAAAAACAATTCTGCCGGTAACGTCTTGCTTTAACCAGCCACTCCCAGTGTCTATTAGCAGTGCAGGCTGCCTCCCTATCACTACATCTGTCAGTGTTGGCAATCTCATCCTGAAAACTCATGTTATGTCTGAAGATAAAAACGACTTTTTAAAACCTATTGCAAATGGGAAGATGGTTAACAGCTGAAAGAAGGCTCATCTTTCAAATTTGTGACCACACCTTGGAAGCATTTACACTAGCTTTTTATATATATATATAATATATATATTATATAATGTATATTTTTTTTAAAAAAAAGAATATTATTGGGGGCATCCATTTCCTGTGGACTCTTTGATACTTCAAGCCCTCTTGCATTAGCATTATGAAAAAAAAAGAAAATTTACTAGGGTAATGTTCACTTTCCAGAAATTATTGGAATTTGGACATTTAACTTAAGCTTCAAGCAGCTTTTTATGAGTTTGTAGCAATCCGGTGCAGTAACTGAGCCATTTCCTATTTTAAATGGCTTCTACAGTAAATTAACAACTCAGTTATTAAACTAGCAGGATCCTACAGTGATACATCTAGTGAAAGTAGAGTTAATTAATTAACTAATTTATTTCTATTTTATGTTTCACTGAGAGAAATTTCCATCTCATTCCAGATGCTTTATTTATCTTTTTTATTGAGCTTTGCATGTATTTTTCTTTTTTGTTTTTGAAGAGTGAAGTTAGATGTTCTTACCACAGAGTTTTACAGGGTTATATACTAGCTTTACTGCATTATATGTAGAAGTGTGGTGCAGTGCTTTTATCTGTAGCATTTAATTTTTTTAATTTTCCATTTTTCAAGGATAGTTTTCTGCTTTGTTAATATTTATACAAAGGCTACTTGTTGAAGTAATTAACTAAAAATATAACCAAGTGCCTAAGTCTTTCAGCTGATGTACTAGATATTAAATTCTCCTAAGTTATGCAGAATCGTTTTTACAATTTTGATAAATTATGCACTAATGTAATGGCAATTTTTTAAAATGCAGATTTAAGCCTGTACATTATTGAATCTGATGACTTTGCAAAAGAATCAGGTGCTTTCAGCTTTCTTGAGAAAACCCTGTATGTAGCGTTTGCACTGATTAACAAGACGGTATTGCTGGGTCTTTAATTTGAATTAATTTGGGTGTTCATTGCATTGTTTTAGTTACATATTGTTTATTGTTTACTTCATATTGGGTTTAATTTTCCATGTTTTCTGACTGTTAGGTTGATAAGACTTTGAACCATGTAGTAGTAGAACATTGGCTAACATTTATCCATACTTAAAAACATGAATAATTTCTGCCCTGCCATAATGTGACTGAAATTTTTAGTTGGCATCTGAAAGTATACAGTATGTCTAGCCAGCCATGTCTCAGATTTGTGAGTGGTATTTTATTGAAGCTTAAATTTCAGTCAACGTTTGAAAACAAAAGCTGGGCATTTCTTCCTGGTGGTAATATTACCTATAGTTTGTTTTTTTGTTTTTCCTCCATTTCTTTAAGATTAGTTTGACTTTTATTGTTTTTTAATTAACTTCTGTGAAGTTGTTTACTCTGAAAATTGTACTGGAATATTTTAAGCCAAGCTGATCTTTCACCAGGTGTACTGTATGTAAGGGCTTCTCCTGCTAGCAAGATGCTTAAACAGGATCATGTTATTGGTCGTCTGAGCTATTTAGTTATTTTACAAAAAAAAACCCACAGCATTGTATCAGATAAGATTTTGATAAAAAGTTTTGTGCACATTTCCAGGGGTGTGAGGGTTGACATTTCCCTGAAATTTCTTGATTGGAATGAGTAAATACTGGTGTTTGATAACTGTCTTAATGAACATGCTCATAAGGTGACTGATAAGTTGTAAATAATACCTGAGAAACAAAGGGGTAGTTTTGATATTCTGGTGTCAGTATGGAAGATCTTACACATTTATTTAATACTTAAGTGTATGGAGATGTTTGTTTGTAGCATAACAGCACAGTAGCCTTGACTTAATTTCCTTTGGTTAATACTGTACCTTTTGCCATGGCCAGTGGTCCCCATCCCTACAAAGACATTTTATTTATTTCGCTCTATAACCTGAAATGAATAGGAACAAGAGTCTTAAACCATGTTACATTAACTTATTTCTGACATTATGTATTAGCCTAGGATATTACAGGAACTTGATTGTTATATAATTTATATCAGAACCTTTCTATGAATATGAGCTTATTACATTTGAAATGCTTCCAATGCTCTTTTTTTTTCCTTTTGTAATTCCAAAAAGGTTATGTAAACCAGTCTGTCTGTTTCATGGATATTTAATAGTGAGATCTTCCATGTTGAAGGTAATGTATTTTTTTTTAAGATTTTAAAATTGCTATTTTGTTACAAAATAGAGACCTATTAACAGTTGAGAGCTCCTTATGTGCCCTCAGGGAAAGAACCCTCTGTGCAACAGAACTACACAAACATCTTCAGTACTTTCTGAGGGTGATTATATACTACATAAATTGATCTTGTGTATTTAACCATATCTTTTTAATTTTAAAATTGACATTTGAAGCGTAGTTGTGCTCTGCTGGAGGGGGTTGGGATGCTTAGGTGTTTGCCTAACTTGTTCAGTAAATTACATTTGCATCAGTATGTGTTCCTGCCAACCTTATTGGTATGTCTCAAATACTTAGCGTCAAATAATACTTGTCTTGCAGTAGATGATCCCAGAAAATAGTAACTCCCTGTTCTTAGATTTTTACTCTTTCTCACTAGCAACAGAGGAATTGTTTTTGTGTCATTATTCTGTATTGCATCTTTTATGTAGTGACAACCTACTGTCTGTTTTGGTGGGTTAATGTGAAATAAAGCCATTGCATTTCTGCCACTTCAGAAGAAAGGACAGTTCGTCTGACCTTTCTTCAAAATGATACCTAATGATGTCATAAGGAAATTAGTACAAACAGACCTAGAACATGGCTTATTAAAATTGGGGGCAGTCATCACTTTGACCCTTGAATAAGACATTATGATGAATACATTTGGGATCAGAGATTACAGCTGCAATAGAAGAGAAAATTAGTAATGTTGAAATCTAAACTGCATGTGTTGCCTATGGGTATAATCAGGAAAAAGCACTCTGAGGTCTGAAAAGCAGAAAAATGATGTGGGTTTCCTTGTGTTTTGTTTTTCTTCCCAGTTTCTAAATCCAGTCAGTGTACCACATTCAGATGCTGTGAATATAGCATCTTTAGTCTTGTGTGGGGTCATTTCATTTTATGAATTCTAAGAGTTCTATGTGTCTTCTAGTTGGTACCTAAACAAATCATATTCTTTTACCTATGCTACCATGACTTATTTTAATGCCATGCAGTAAACCAGTATATGTGGGGACAGGTGTACATTCAAAAAAAAAGTAGCTCTTTAGGCCTATGGCACTTATTCTCTCCTTTCGTACTTTTTACCCTAGTAAAAGAATTAAATGAAACCTCTCATACAAAAAACTAAAAATTCCCTTTTGTATGGATCCTAGTCACTTTGACCCAGATTTCAAGTTGATGCTGAGTTGCAAAGCACATCCTGATTTTATATACAGTAGATTACAGAATGCAGTGGTTTGTAGGACTTTTGAAAAATGGGATCATTTAACCATTTGAAAAAAATTGTTTAAAAGCCACCTACCCTACTTTTGAATTTTAGATGTGATACAGCCCATGTTGTCTTTTTAGCTAAAGTTGGAACTTATAACAATCGGATTCAGCATATGATTTCAGCTGTGAATCTGAGTATTTCTTCCCTTGTTTCTTTGAATTATTTTCTGAGCAGTCTGTCATCAATATTGGTAATTAATCATTAAAGAGAAAAGTTGCATTGCAGCTATGTATTAGTGTCTTAGAACTTTTCTTGTGTTTTAGTGAATCAAGAGTACTGATGGGATCACTTACTGTAACTTCTACAGAAGGGCACCTTCTGCAAGCAGAACACAAATGAACATGCTCAAGGAGTATCCCGTTTTCTAAAGATTAAGTTTGCTAGTAACTCCTTTACATGAGTTGTTTCTTTGTATCCCTTTGCTGGCAAGGGAGTACAAGGAGTCAAACTCCAGATCAGAACACCCCACATTTGAGTGGAGACTTATTTTTACTCTAAGGGGAGTTATTCCCCCAAGTATGAAACTGGCAATTATTTTTTTTCTCTTATATAAAAAGTTTAAAAATATCCCCTAAACCAATGGAAAATAGATACTGGCTGCACTTAGTACTGCCAAAAGCCAAAGTCATTTGCACATATTCCATCAACCTGTCAAGAATTAGGCCTCTCTTTATAACCCACAGCATGAAAGTGCATGCATTCTCTTAGCTGGGCAAACAATTATACTGTAGTTGTGATACAACACATGTGGCTTTTATTTGTACTGCACATACCCACTGTACAGCCACTTGGGAGTATTGTGGTTAGCTTACAACAACTGCCGTCTGCATTTATACCGTTTATTGCATATTCTTTTCCCTGGAAGTGAAAGAGAAATGTTCTTCTTGTTGCATTGATTACATTTTATAAATTTGCTTAGCTGGAAAGTTTGGGGAAAGAGGCCTATTTGTCAATTGTACAACCGATTGTGAAGCTTAGTGTGAATATTTTTACGTCTGTATTAGACATTTTCTTTGCAAATCTATTGTTCGATTGAAATGTAAATGAAATTAAAGATGGTGTACACCCATCATGTAAAAAGCAGGCACCATCTCTAAGATGGATTTAATGCTCATTTTTAAGGCATATACTCAGCTTCTATTTAAAACTATAAAATAATTCTGTACAATGAAATATGGGGAATATATATGGGAATAAATTCTATTCCATTTATTTCAATTTGAATTTCCAAATTGTAATGTTTCCCTTTGTGCTATAGGAATAGGATTAAATGGGGGGAAGGCTAGAACTTATAAGGCCTGTATATGGGGGGAGGGCAGAGATGGAACAATGAGGGTTGTGATGATAGTGAATAGCAAAGAGTGAATTCTGTGTGTTTTTGCTGTAGCACTAAAGTGAAGAGATATTAGCTTTGGCTGTTCACAAACTAGAGCATCATGATTTTCAGTGTTTGAGAGAAAATTGATGGAAAAAGTTTGCAGTACTTGACATGTATTTGCATGCACAAAATAAAATTATTTGTCCACCTTAAAAGTTGTTTGCTTAGTGTCAATGTTAAGTTTATGGTATGTTTTAGTTCTGATTTTCTTGATAATATCTTTAATAAAGCTGCAAAAACACTCCTTAAGTAGGGACTTAAATGTTCACCTGCTTCATTGGTATACATTGGGAGGTAAATAGACCTAAGGAGATGAAATATTTCTTAATTCTGTTTGACACTTCATTCAATATAGAGCACTTTTTAAATGGGTGGTGGTGTAAAATATACTGAGTTTACTGTCTGGGAGATAATAGGACAGATGCATAAATAGGACAAAGTCATGTGTTATGAAAATCATTCTGTAGACTTCAGAAAGTTTTTTTTAATGGCGTGAATCTCAGCACAATTGTTATTGACCTCAGAGTACTTTTATTTATTCACCCCACTTATGTGTAATAAGACCCTAAGATTATAGGTCAATGAAATGAGCCCTTTCCCTAGAAACTTACAGTGTAGAAATGGTAAAGACCAATTTGAATAACTCAGAAAGCTACCTACTAAGGGGCCAGTTGTAGTTGAATTGAGCAAGAGGGGGTGTTTCTCTATGGGACCACCTCTAGCTAGACTTTAAATCTTGCATAACATTTGTACCTATAACAGATTACTTTCATGACCTTTACCTCTATTTTGGTTTGTAATCTTGTTTTATATTTGATAGGTTATGTAATTTGCCAAGATCTCATAACCAGAAAGGTAATAGAGTCCGAGTTCTGCCATCTTGCTTTCGCTCAAAAAGGTAACAGTAATGGTTGTTGGATCCATTTCCACCTAAGTGGAAAGTTTGATTAAGAAATGGGATTTAAGCCAGGGGGCAGTGGTGCGCACCTTTGATCCCAGCACTTGAGAGGCAGAGGCAATCAGATCTTAAGTTTGAGGCCAGCCTGGTTTACAAGAGCTAGTTCTAGGAGAGCTAGGACTGTTACACAGAGAAACCCTGTCTCGAAAAATCAGGACCAAAAAAAAAGGAATGGGATTTAGTAATAATAAAAACAGCCAGTTGTTCTCTGAGTATGTTTCAGACAGTTATAATTGTTACAGTGTAGATTATTTTCACCATTTCTAGTCAAGAAAAGAAATAGATACTTTTGAAAATTTGCCTGAGTTTCATTGCTAGAAGAGGAAGATGGGCATTGACTACCTTACTAACAAAATCATAAGAGAATCTTGGAAGTTACATAAGCTGAATGATTTGAGATTTTAGAAAGGATACTTTAGCAGTGATGTAAAAGATGAAGCTGGAGATAGACTAGCAAAGAGGCTGGGTCAATACTCTAAGTTAAATGTGGACTACATGGCCATGTAGGCATGGAAGAAAAGAGATGAGCTTGAAGATTGAGGTTGGGGAGAACAACTGACCAGATTTGATGTGCAAAAAAGTACATTAGGCATGTATTAGGGGATTGTTTAAAGATTACAAACTCTTGCTGAAGGAAGACATGATTGTCACATGCAGTCTTGCATAAGCCCCAGAAACTTTGTGACTTTGGAGTATAGGAAAAAGCAAGAAGAAAAGCCATGAAGCGAACCAGGCAAGAGGAATTGAGTTACTACAGGGATGGGGTCTTGGCCTTGAACTCACAATTTGGATTGCTAAGGTCACATGTGTTCACACCCAGCAAGGAAAGGAAGCATCATGGAAGAAATAAAATTTTAGAGAGATTTATAGTTAATCCCTGTTGAAATAACATATTTAACAGAGTAGCTCAGATGCCCATGAGATAGCTTCATGACTAGGTCTTTCAGGATTTTCTCAAAACCTAACCTCAATGAGAATCAGATGAAAAGTAACAAAAGGTGCAATTTAAAATAGATACCTAAGTCCAAGAAGATGGAGATCAATAGAAGTATTAAAAAAAACAACTCTTTTGTAATAGTTATAGATTCATAGGAAGTTACAGAAAGTACGGACATTACCATGTACCCTTCACATAGTTTATCTGATGGTAGTATCTTGCATAGCTAGTACAGTATCAGAACCAGAAAACTGACTCAACAGGCAATCCATAGACATTATTTACCCCTCCTCAACTTTGTGTGTATTCATTCACCTGTATATGCCCACCCACAAAGTAAGGCTTGTGGATGGTTCTGATGCAATTTTTTTGAGTGTAAGTTTGTGGAAAGGCCATCGCTAACAGTCGTTTCCTCTCATTCATACCTTTCGCCCTTTATATTCACATCATTTTTCTTACCATACTCTGAACCCTGACAACCATTAATCCGTTCTCCATCTCTGTAATTATGTCATGGTGACAATGTTATATAAATGAAATTATACCATATGTAACCTTTTGAAATTGGCTTTTTTTTACTGACTTCAGCACAATTACCTTGAACTTCATTCAAGTTGTTGCATGTATTAATAGATCGTTCCTTTATGTTGCGGAGTATTATGCCATGGTACAGATATACCGTGGTTTGTTTAACCATCATCCATTAAAAGGCATTTGAGTTGTTTCAAATTTCTATTACAAATAAAGCTATGAACATTTGTATAAATGCTTTTGTGTGGATATAGTTTTTATTTCTGAAAAATTGAGTAAATAAGCTGGTTTTTGTCTACCTCTGAAGAGGATGATGAAGTGTCAACTTAGATGAATTCCTTAAAAATTCAGTTTGCCAGGGCTGGTGAGATGATTCAGTGGTTAAGAGCACTAGCTGCTCATCCAGAGGACCTGGGTTTCCAACTCCCAGATGACAACTCAGAATTATCTGTAACTCCAGTCCCAGAGGATCTGATGTCTTCTGGGCTCTGTGGGCACTACGCTCTCATAGCAGACAGGCATACTTGTAGGCAAAAAAAAATCCATATGCATAACAAAATTTTTAAAAATTGAGCTTACAAAAATGGATACACGAGTAAGTTGGCATTTGCCTGTATTAGTTTTATGTTGTCACATAAATTGCCATCCAAACAGCAGTGTAACACAACAGTACTTACTATCTCAGATTCTGTAGGTCAGGAAGTTGAATGTGACTTGAATGGGTCCTATGAGTCTCTTTAGAAACTGCAATCCAAAAGTTAGTTGGCATTGCCATCATTTCACTGCTCAGATGTGGAACGATAAGCTTCCAACTTCACTATAATGGTTGGCAGGATCTCCTTTTTTATGAACTGTTGGAATGAAAGCCTCAGGCTTTTGCTGGCTGTCCATTGGAGCCCAGAAGAGCCTCTGTAGGACATCTCACGGTAGGTGATTGGATGAGATTGGCTCATCTAGGTGGCAAGAAAATCCATATAGCAAGCAAGAAAGCTGAAAAGTTAGTTTTAGAACTGTATTTTGGAAGTGGCATCTCATTACTTTTGAGATATTTTAGTCCTCGAAAGAAAGGCCCTAGGTCAAGTCCGCACTTGAGGCAAGGAGAGTCATACAACAGCATGCATCCTATAGATAGGTTTTTTGTTTTGGCAGTAGGATTTTGTCCAATCAGGAGACAGAAACCATGTAGTGGTTATATGGGATGTATTTTTTGAACACTAAACTCTATAAAAGAAGTAATTATAAGGTAAAATATAGCACACTGGTTCAGCAAATTGTTCCTAAGGCCAAAGTTGAAAGAGGCCACTTCTCAAGGCTGGGGGTCAGACCTCATAGGAGACACTGTACTCAGTCTAATGGGTAAAATTGTTGGATTGCTCAGGTTCAAGCTAGTTGACTAGCAGAGAACCATTTTCCAGGCCACAGGTGAAGTATGCAGCTGCAGAGGAAATTGGTAAGAGGGTTCTCAGTAGCTCTTTCAAGACACCAGTTTTTGCATTGAGAGTACCGGAAGTACTTAGTAGATTGAAGTGTCCACAAGGGACCACATATGGTAGATGCATGAATGGAGGAGTGCTCTACTGGATATCCTTACATTAACATTGCTGGCCTCCATGTAGCTGCAGAAAAGTCTCCTGTGCCCTCTACTGAGAAAATCCCTCAATGTCTTTACAGAGCAGGGATAAATCTTTGGGGTATTCTGGGGTATTCTGGCCATCGTTAAAGAGTCTAGAATAAAGGCAGTAAATTAATCAGGCAAAGAACTTTTTACGAGCTACCTAATATGGCTGTATACTTACTAAGGAAATTGAATTCATTACAGAAAACCTGACAAAATTCCAGACCCATTCTATTAAATACTTAAAATAGCACCAATTTTACAAAAGTTCTTCAGAAAGTGAAAAAGTCAACTTCCAACTAGTTTTTATTAAACCAAATGTCTGTTAGGGTTTCTATTTATGTGGTGAAACACCACAACTAAAAGCAACAGGGAGGGAAGGGTTCATTTTATCTTAAACTCTAGGGTCATTTCATCACTGAAGGAAGTTAAGGCAGGAACCTGGAAGCAGAAGCTGAAGCAGAAGTCATGGAAGAGTTCTAATAACTGGCTTGCTTTGCCCGAGGACTACCTGCCCAGAGGCACACCCCCCAGAAAGGGCTCAACTCTTCTATCTTCATCAACCTCTAAGAAAATGCTCACACAGGCTTGCCTACAGGCCAGTCTCATGGAGTCCTTTCCTAGAATTAATATTCCTACATTTGTCTAGGTTTGTGTCAACAAACCAGGGCACCAAAATAACCCTGACAATAAAACCAAATAATGACATTACCAAAAATTCTTTAGGAACATATATGCAAAAAATTCTTAATATAAACATAATGATTTTTCTGTGGGAACTCTTTTAGCCAACAGCATTTAAAATACCAGTTGACTTTGGGCGTGGTCTCATGTACTACAAATGCAGATGAAAATGTGCACAAGGCCCATTGGCTGCTTTATTTGGTTCCAGTTGCCTGCTCATGCAGAGGACTACTGATCACCGCTTTCTGTGAGTCTTCCCCTAAAAAATAAACCTTTAGTAGATTCCATTCTGGGCCAGTGTGGGATTATTTTAGTATAAATTGTAACAGATTGGTGCCCATATGGCGCCCAGGCCCATACCATTATCAGGACCTGCCCAGAAGGTCTGCAGCCTTCTCCCACCCCTGTCCATGTAACTTGATCACACCTACTAAGAAGTTTGTTGCTGAAATCCCTCCCCGGCTTCTCTGTTTTCTGCCAGGCCTGCTTTAATCAGGCCTATCTCTGTCTCATGGAGCAGGGTCCTCCAGCTTGCATTCCCAGTTTGGATCCACAAATGCCTGGCCAGTAATTTTGCTGTCCTTGTAACTTACAACTGCCTGTAAGCTCTAAGTTCTGCTCGAACCTTTTGCATATACAGAATTGATTTAATTGCTTTTAGTATATTTGTTAGTATTTGAGCTGCTGCCACTATGGAACTGCGTTGGGACTTTGTTTACTCCTCAACTTTTCACATTGCCCCACACCCATAACTGCAACACCTGCTGGCCAATAAAGATTATTATTACACCTACAACAATTTTTTGAAAACTGTAATGGGGGTAAGTTCATTTGATTAATAAATAAATAAATTAGAAAATTGCAAACAAACCCCAAGAAAATGGTAGACAATAGCTCCATTGAGGAATTTAACAACCTTTTTATTTCTATTATGGATGGAATTCTGCAGGAGTTACAGGAGTTACCCTGTACATTTTTTTTGTGTGTGTATGATCATGGGGCTCACCTTTGTTTTTCATATTATATCCATAAAGAAATGGTTTAATAACAGAGTCAAGAATCAGAAACTTGTAGAAATGATACAGTCTTTATAGACTGATAATGAGAAGTTAGCTGAAAGGATTCATATCATTGAAAATGAGAAGTTAGCTGAAAGGATTCATACCATTGAAAAGGATAACCTTAATTTGACAGACAAAATTCAATCCGTGTCAGTGGGTTATGAAACCTTACAAAAGGGTACTGAGAGATTATCTGAAAGGATTCATA
>LOJH01045488.1:13345-25399 GCA_001685095.1 Ellobius talpinus
AGGATCATGGGAATTGGAAAGCAGGGTTGCACCTACAATAAGATACTGAGAAGGACGTCAGGACAGGAACTCAAACAGTGCAGGAGGCAGGAGCTGATGCAGAGGCCGTGGAGGAGTGCTGCCTCCTGGTTTGTTCACATGGTTTTGCTCATCCTGTTTTCTTATAGAACCCAGGCTACCAGCCCAGGAATGACCCCACCCATAATGGGATAGGCCCTCCCCCATCAATCACTAATGAAGAAAATACTTTGCAGCTGGATCTTATGGAAGGCTTTTCTTAGTTGAGGCTCCCTCCTTACAGATGGCTCTAGCTTGTGTCAATTTGACATAAGAGTAGCCAGCTTACTGGGGATCAGAGGGAAAGAGGAGGGTCAGCTGCTTCTGCTGGTGAGTGGTGAGGGTCTAGCCTGGGAAAGAACTCCCTCCCCCACCTCTTTTGGGAACCAGTGTTCATCATACTAGCGGGGAGGGAGGGTACTGGGCTTTGTTGTTCATTCCTCCCAGTTGAGACATCCTTGTCTTATCTGTGAGATTGAATGACTAACATCAGTCTGCAGTCTAGAACCACCCAGAAGACTCAGTTGTCTGGTGGCCCAAAGAACTTGCAGTGTGGCTTTAAACAAAATGGGCATGTCTGTCCAGGGGAGGACCAGCAAGGCACAGAGAGATTTGTGGTCTCCTCAGACCTTTGAAAAAGAGTAGTGATGCCGAGGACTGATTCCCTCTTGGGTAAGGATCTGCTCCTTCCTGAAGCTCACAGATATCCACCCTCCCGAGTTCCTGAGGAACCAAGCTGAGGATTGCCACCAAGAGGTGAGATTCCAGGAAAGACTAGGAGGGAAGTTTGGGGAGATGAGGGTAGCTTTCAGTTCCTAGGTAAAGTGGTCTTTCAAAGACTGGAAGGACAGAAGAAACCCAGAAGTGCTTGAGGGTCAGGTAAGACTCTGGGACTGTGTGTAAAGAAAGAGGCTTCTCTTGACACCTGTTCTAAGGAGACTCGTGTGTGAGCACGTGTGCACACGTCCTGCCTGTTTATGACTAAATGAGAGTGGGTGTGAACAGCTTGAAAAGAACACACCACCACAAAAACACCATCTATCATACAGTTGTAATTACACCACCTATCATACGGTTGTAATTAGGAAACGTGTTATTACCGAGATGTGGGGAAAGTGCCTGAGACTTCAGCTTCCTTGTGAGGGGATGGAGTGGGGGAGGGAGGTGATCTGCAAAAATAAAACAATGAGAGGGTGTAGCTGGTCTCTAGGACTGATCTTCAGTCTGCCTCAGATCCATCCCTCACCGTCCCTCACTTCTGCAGAACCAGGATGGGTTCCTGACAGTATCAAGATTCTGAGAGCACCTCTTACTGTGCACCCTGTGCCCTTTGTAAACATTCAAACCCATCCTTGGAAAATGAGAGTCCTGTTAATGAGAGTACCTAGTCTCCTTGTTCACTTGGTTACCATCCCTAAGAAAAGCCAAACCCACAGGGTAGTGGTGGTGCACACCTTTAATCCCCGCACTCGGGAGGCAGAGACAGGTAAGTCTCTGTGAGTTCAAGACCAACCTGGTCTACAGAGTTCCAGGAGAGCAGGGCTACACAGAGAAACCCTTGTCTCAAGAAACACACAGACAAAAAAGCCAAACTTTCTCATTTCTCTTGGTTCCTTGTTCATATAGGAATTGAAGTGTCTGAAGTTCTTACTATCCCTCACACATGAGCCGGGCGGTGGTGGCGCACACCTTTAATCCCAGCACTCAGGAGGCAGAGGCNAGCTAGTTCCAGGACAGGCACTAAAGCTACACAGAGAAACCCTGTCTCAAAAAACAAAATAACAAAACCAACCAAACAAAATCCCTTATGTGCAACCCTTTTGTCTCTCGTTTTGACTAACTTCAGAGTGGCTTCCATTCTCATCTTATTTCCCATTTCGATGACTGGGAAATTAGAAGTGATTCACCACCCAGGCTTCCAACTGTGACTCTATATGCTGAAGGTCTCAGGAGAGTAGCCTACAGTGTCTGGAACTGCCTTCTGATCTCCAGCCCTTGGAGAACGGCAGCAAATAGAACAGCCACAGAGGTAGCTCATACCTATGCCCTGATGTCTTCCGGCTATAGCTGCTCATCTGTGGGTTCCCAGCCCAACCTGCAGAGGGGTAGCTAAGGCTACAAACCCAACTAAAAGGTCCTACCTACACCACTGTCTCTTCCTCTTGGAAGTCTATTTAAGGAAATGGCTTCCTCCCTTTCCAGCATGACAGGGGGCAGGTTGACGAGGACTGAGGCAGGCAAGTGTGAGCTGTCTCTATCACCTGGCTTCCCTTCCTTGCCTCTGAGTTTATTCCTGTGTCCCAAACAGTCCCAGAAGGAGGACCATTGTTTTTTCCAGTCTGTCACAGATCAGTATTCAGTCCTGCTGTGTTGTTGTGATGGAACTGAGTGAGACCCTAGGGTTTGACCTAAGACTGCTTCCAGCAACATCCAAAGAGCTCTACACCCAGGTCAACAGGAAGCTCCTGGTGTGCTACTAGCCTTTCTAAGATCTCACTCTTGCAGTCTGTACCTGACCACAGACCTTAATGCAAGTCTGCAGATCAGCCTTGTTCGATTGGCCACACTTGAAGGTGCACTGCCTAGAAACAGTTTGTGTTTGGTAGAAGGAAATCTCTTGCCTTTGACTCCCTTGAGCTGGGTACACCGGAACCTGGGCACATCTTCCTATGCCCTTGATCCAGAGATGGCAGACGTGGGTGGATGATGTTGGGTCTCCAGTAGGAGACAGGCATCAGTATATTCATGAAATGCACAGCACCTTGCCTCCAGCACACAGGGAGATCAGGTACTGAGCAGTGTGTCCAGGCTACTGCAGCAACCTAGGCCTTTATTCTTTACCAAAACCTGCCTCCTCCTCTAGAAACAGATGAGGATGGGGCAGCAGGGACAGGTAAGTTTCAGGCAGCACGTTTGCTGTGGCCTGGGGCACTGCCAAGGACAAGAACAGAAAGGGACAAGGAGGCCCAGCTTCTCTCTCATTCCTTTTTTGGGGAGTGAGCCTCTGATTCGGAGACACAGGGACCAATTCAGAGCTGAGTGTACTTAAATGAGGAGGGGACTATATGAAATCATCCCAGCTTTCTCTTATATGAGTCTGAGTGTCCAGGGCAGAGCAGGACAGGCATACCAAAATCCTTCCTCTAAGGTGACCAGATTAGATATTTAGGGGCTTCAGCCACCAGCAGTTCAAAGTGCCCTCCTGAGTTCTCCAGGGACCTGTGAGCTCACTGGTCAGGGATCAGGGGTTAAGGGCAGGGAGGGGAGACCTTTGTGCCAAGACAGGCGCCTGGGAAACAGAGCTATGGGCATCTCCCAAAAAGCACCAGTGAAATACTGTTGTTGACTCAAACAATAATAGGTGCTCATTTGCATGGTATTTTACATATAGGTTCCATGCAAGGGCTTTCATCTCCTACCACTGCAACAATGGAGCCCCTACACCCCCTCACTCCTGACTCCATTTCTGGGGGTTTCATTGTATCCCCTAGAGTCTAGAACCTCTCCCCACCCCATACACACACACACACACACACACACACACACACACAATCCTTGGTTTATCCTAGAAAAAATAGTGGTTGGCCTTGCTTGCATGTGCCTGGTCCAAGTTTGCTCTAGAGCAGGTGGCCTGGCAGGTCTGACCCAGCAGGTGACCTCAGGTCTGGATGCCCCACCTGCCGGCTGTCAGTTCCAACAAGGCCCACAGCCATGCGGCTTGTCCGAAAGTCAAACCTGAGAGTCCAGAAGAGGTACAGAGAGGAGAGGAAACCAGGAGGTTGCTATGACAATGGGGTCCCGCTCATCATTTGCATAGGGTGATTTCCATACTGCAGGATGAATTTCCATATCCCTGCCTCAAAGCCCGTTGGGGTGGGGAGGGGGAGAAGGGAGAGGTCATTTGAAATTCAAATGAGGCTGATTAAGGTTTTCTTGAGGAGGGAAGCCTGGACAAAAGGGGTTAAGCTGGTTGGCAGATGTTGGCTCAAGGGCTCCAAGTTATCAAAGGAAGGCGTGCCCAATGCTTACTAACTCCCTGGCAGCCCATCTCCCCAGACCCTGGGAACCTGCCTGTGGATGTTATGACTACCTAGCCAGAAGACAGACTAGGTCTCTTATCCCCTCTTGCACCCTCTTGGTGGCCTGAGGTCATGGGTCAGGACCACCAAATTGTAGTTCTAGGTTCTGAGCTTCGTTCCTCTGAGGGCTTCAGGACTGGTCATGTCTGAGTTTTTATTGTCTGAGAAACAGTCTCTGTAGTTTGTTTGCCCAAGAAGATGAGAGGACAGCTGAATTCTGGTCTCCTCTTTCCCACTATACCACCCAAACTGGTGATGTCCCTCTTTGAGGTTGTGTTTGTGCCTCAGGTGAAGAGTGGTGAAATTGAAGTTCTCTCTAGCCATGGTCAGCACTAACCCATGAGGATGGTGTGCGCACCCAGTATTTTCCAGGCTCTTTGAATGATGTGAATGGCTCAGGAAGGGCTCTGTTGCTCCTCTAGCCTACACTGACCTCGGGGTCATTGGTTAAAGGCTTACTACTCATTGCTCATTATTTAAAGGCTTTCTGCTCATTTTTCTCATCTATAAAATGGGATTAATAATAGTATCTACCTCATAGGCTTCTGTGAGGATCAAAGTTTGTTTGTAAAGCACTTAGAACAATGCTTGCCAGTTAATGTCATTTGTTAGTATTCATCCCTGGAGGACAAAGTGTCCATACAGTGGGTACAGTGACCTAATAGCCAATTAGAAGCATGGACTCTGTCTCCTAATCAAGCTGGTCTGTGGTCCAGGACTTCATAGCTAAAACAATGCTCCAGTGACTGCTAAGTGATCATATGTTGTGTGTGTGTGTGTTTGTGTGTGTGTACACGTACCCTTATGAGGACTGTATTGGTCCTAACTCAAGTGTGTCTTCATCTCTCAAGAAATAGGGGCAAGAAGAAGGGAGGGACCTGAGGTAAGAGCCCTCTTCCACCTAGTGCTAAGAGATGGGAGAGTCAACAAGACCAAATGTTATTTAAAATTCTAGAAAACCTAAAGCTTCTTTCTTGCTTACTTGACTTACTTCAGCCATTCCAAATGAAGTTTCAGTTGGCAGTAATACGGTGGCATTTGGATAGCCAGTCATTCATTAGCCTTTCTCTAGGGCTTAGTGTCCTTACCTGTAACTGACAAGTCTGGGTTTTAGAGTTTGTCTCAGAACTTGCTAAGTATCCAAGGTTGGCCTTGAACTCGTGACCTTCTTACTTCTAACTCCAAAGTACTGGGATTACCAGCAGATGTTGCCCTGCAGGTTTCAGGTTTCACCTCATGAATACACAGAGGACAGACATCTTGCCTCTATGGTCTCCTCTGATTAAAAAAAAAATCCATGGTCAGTGTGCTACATTGAAATGTGCATATTGAGTGTGACTAGAATAGAGGTCTGTTTCATAGAGCATATTTAACTGCCTTTGAATGCAGATTCAACTGTTTTTCCAGGGTCAGGAGACTCTGATGTGTGCTTTTGATGAGATATCTTAGATTGCTGTGTACCACTTCCTTGCATTAGGGAACTGAGACCCTAGACCCTTTCTAATCTCAGGATGCTCCTTCGTCTTGGTCCTAGACCATCTAGCCCAATTGGATTCCTTCTATTAATGATTTCAGCAACAGTGTTTCATCAAGAAGAGATGCAGGGGCAATGCATGGATGCCCCAGAAATCCCAATCCATAGCCCAGATGGAGAATAAATGGGGAATTTATTTCCTAAGATATCGGAAGACTGTGGTGAGATGGATTTCCTTTATCAGTGAATGACATGAAAAATTGCAGTGGGAAGCTGGGAGGATGCTATGCTTCTGTTCATCAGGGTCCAACAAAGCTCCTTTGTACCTATAGCATCATCTTAGGCTCTTGAGCTTTGGGAGAAAGGAACTAGTGAGTAGACTCCAGATTCGGTTTCTTCTTTTTGAGATAGGGTCTTACAAAACCAAGGTTGGCCTTGAACTCTCTACATAGTCAAGGCTGGCCTATCTCCACCCTTCAGAGTGCTAAGATATTAGGTCTGTCCCACAACACATGCCCGCAGGCTTCAGATTTGACCTTATTAACAGTCACACAGAGACCACACATCAGACAGCTCAATAGGCCATGTCTATTAAAATCTGTGAGTTCTATTGTTCATGTCTTTAGACTAGAGAAATGTGTATTTTAAATTGTGGGAAACCCCACACACTGAAATTCTGAAGCCCTAAGGCAGTGAGCAGCTCCTTTTAGAGTGGTGGTTCTCACCACCAGTGGCGCTGCATGGTACTGATTTTAGGGAAGAGGATAAGGATGCTCAAGTTCATTAGGGATGTCTGCCCTGGGCACAGTGTCCATGATTACGGGCATGTGTAGAACTTTTCATCACCATCCATACCCTGAATGGACCAGGGATAATTAACTAGTGGAAAATTGAACCTCATCCCTCCTAATTCCTACGACAGCCCTCTTCCCACAGTTCTTCTTGGGTCCTTCTGGGTCCTGCTCTTCAAGCAGCTTCAAAGGTTGTCCCTAGGTTCTAGGTATTTCCTCTTAAAAGGAAAGTGGAAGGAATGTCTTTAGGAACTTTTGTTTTAGTTATTTTAAATTATGCATATGTGTCTCTGTATGTGAATGTGCATGTGAACACGGGTGCCCTCAGAGGCTGAAGGTGACAGTCAGATCCCCCCTGGACCTGGCGTCACAATTGGTTATGAGCTACCTATTGTAGGTGCTGAGAGTTGAACTTAGGTTCTCTAGAGGATCGAGAAGAGCTCTTAAGTACTGAGCCAGCCCTCCGGCCCCTAGAAACTTTTCATTTTCATATCGAAGGGAGATTGAAGGCTAGGGATATGGACATTTGCAGAAAATTCAGGAAATGTAGAGCAGTTTTGAAAATGAACCTACAGCCCATTCACAATGTGTTCAGAGGACAAAACCTTGAATGGTGGGTCATACTTTCTAGTTCACTGGTAGAATTATTTATTTATTCCATTGGTGTGTATGTGTGTGTATGTGTGTGTGTGTGTGTCTATGTCTCAGAATAACTTTCCAAGGGCCTACCTTCATAGTTGCTGGCTTAAGAAGTACCAGCAAGTTGTCAAATTGTCCTTAAGTGTCACTGGATGTTCTACTGAGTTCTACTGGGGAGAAGAGCTGCTGAGAATCATCCAGAAATGGGAGTGCTCCTTGCATTGTTTACCAGGCAGAAGTGAAAAATCCTGCTGGAACAGTTCTTGGTATGGGCTTCCACCTCCCTCACCCAGAGAATTGCTCCCCAGGCAAAATCACATCCCTTTGCTGCCAATGCCATGCAAAGCAGGAGGCCCATCAGTCTGGGTGTCAGCTCTCTTGGTTCAGAGGTGGGAGGGCAGGCCTTCTCCTGGACCCGTCTCCTGGTGCTGGGGAGGCCTGGCATGCAGCACAGCGCCCTTGCTGTCTGCTCACTTGCTGTCTCTTGTTTGTCAGATGCAAAGGGGAGGAGGGCTAGAAGTAGGAGCTGCCCCCCAACTCACACCTCCTGCATTCCGACCCTTTGGTTTCTTCTCATCTGTTGGGTATTTTGACCACCCTGGCCTAAGGGGAGTCTACCTAGAATCCTGGGACTCTAGAGTTCAATGTGCCTTTTACCCTGTTTTGATCTCCTATAGTCTGTTCGCTGGGATGCTTATTCAGCCCAATGCCTTCAACTGTGGCCTCTGCCATCTTACTCTGTTGAGAGCTTCTTGGTAGAGATGGGGTCTTGGATAGCAGGTAGGACCAAGGTCATGCTAGAGTTGGGAAGCTAAGCTGAGCCTTGGATGAACGCTCAGACGTTCTCTGAGTTTGTGCTGTTCATAGTGGAATTGCACTAGCGGGGGAAGTCACACCACATTAGGCTCAGTGATCTAGAGCTTTGGACTTCCCATGGGGATCATTCCCAACCCATACCAACACTTTAAAGCTTCTGTCACTGTGGATGCAATGACCCATCAGCCAAGCCAGTAGACTTGTATTGGCAATCTAGACTGTCTCCTGAGCAGGCTGGGCTGGGCTGTAAATTCACTCCTGTCATGTCTATAGACTTGAACTTCAGAGTTGGGAGATTGTTTCGGGGATGCTTGAGACTCAGCTTCTCGTTTGTAAAATAAAATAATAATTAAACTCATCTTCCCTAAAGCCAAAAATCTACCCGGGCAATTCCCCTGGGTTCCTGGCAGGTCCAAGAGCCATGGTTCCAAGGAGTTTGCCTCACCTCTTGCTTTCTCTCTCTGGAGATCTCCTGATCCAGAGATTCAGAAAGACTAAAAGCTAAAAGACGCTTACAGAGACCCCAGAAGGCGGTCCTTCCAGTTTAACAGAGATGTCACCCATTCATCCTTAGGGTCACAAATAGGTGATTCTGGATAAGCTTTGGGAGTCCTCTCTGCCCTGCCCCTTCCTCTCCTTCTTCCTCCCATTACTGATCTGTTTGTGTGCACAGCAACTGCAAGGAGGCAGGTGAGCCTTACTGCATCTGAAGAGGCCCAGGCAGAGGGAAGAAATGGCCCTGACACCTTTTCATCAACTGCATCCAATCCTGAGATTTTAGAGATGGAGAGAATTGTAGAGCTCATTTGATGGCCTTTGATAAGTTAGTGACATCTGCTTGAGTGTTCTGAGGGCCACAGCAACTGCAGGCTCCCCTGTGGATAATTCCAAAAGAATTTCCCTATACCCCCCGAGGTGAAGCCTGTTTCCTATAGGCCCTTGTTCTCTTTGAATGGATCCGGCTGAGCTTGCTTCTCTTCCACACCAGACTTTGGGAAGGACGGAAAAGAGCAGCTGGTGTCGTCACTTGCGCATAAGATGCTGCAGCAGCAGCTTTCAGATGTCCCCTCATTGAATCTTTTTTCAACTTTTACTTAAAAAAAATTTAGTCAGAGCTAGAGAGGTGGTTCCATGGTTAAGAGCACTGGCTGCTCTTCCAGAGGACCTGAGTTCAATTCCCAGCGCCTATATGGCAGCTTACAACTGTTGGTAACTTAAGTTCCAGTGGATTCAACTCCCTCACACAGACATAGAAGCCAAATACCAATACACCTAAAATAATAGTAATTTAAAAAATTTTAGTCATATGGACAAGAGAAAAATAGTTTAAGAATTAACTCATCTCTCTGTCTCTATCTCTGCCTCTTTCTGTCTCTCTGTGTGTATGTGTGTGTATGTGTGTGTGTTTGAAATAGTCTGTGCAGCTCAAGCTGCTCTCAGACTTGCCATGTAGCTGAGCTTGACCTTAAATTCTTGGTCCTCTTATATCTACCTCCCAAGTGCCAGAACTATATAGGCCTGTACCACCATACCCAGCTCATCTGTATTTTATTGTTATTTTAAGTTTTTAATTTATTTTTACTTCCTAGAAACTCATTGTTTTTTTTTAATTTTTTAAATTATTTATTTGGGAGAGGGATGCTTGCCCTGCCACTTGTGTGGAGGCCAAAGGTCAACTTGAAGGAGTCGGTTCTCTCCTTCCACCATGTAAATCCTGGGATTCAGTGTCTTATGCTTCTTGGCAAGGGTTTTTACCTCCTAAGCCAACACACTGGCCCATTACCTGTATTTTTTTAGATTTATCTATTTTATGTATGTCTATGAGTACTTTATGTTTATATGTGTATATATATCACGTGCAAGCCTAGTGACCTCAGAAGTCAGAAAAGGGCATCAGATATCCTGGAACTGAAGTCACAGATGGTTGTGAGCCACCATGTAGGGGCTGGAAACAGAACCCAGGTCATCTGCAAGAGTAGCAAGTGCTCTTAACTGCTGCCATCTCTCCAGCCCCCTATAGTCTGTGTTTTTGAAAGATATAATTGGTATTTTATTCATGTGTGCTTAGCCAAACTGATACTGATTTATCATGATGCAGTCAAGTATGAAATGCCTTTTTACAGTTTTTTTTTAATGTATTGATTGTGGAGTATGTATGTGCATGCCATGGTCCATGTGGAGGTCAGTGGCCTTCACGTGGCTTTCAGACATCACATGCTTGCTGAGACCAGGTCTCTCTTGCTTCTGCTATGTAGTATATACCAGGCTAGCTAGCATAATAGTTTCCCAGTAATCCTCCTATCTCTCTCCCCTCTTGCCATAAGAGTGCTTAGAGCACAGATGCACACCATTGCATCCAGCTTCTCATATGGTTCTGGGGATTGAACTCAGGTTGTCAGGTATGTGTGTGGCTTGTGATTTTTACCCACAGAGTCATCTCCTGAAACTCCCTCCCCGCTTTGAGACAGGCTCTCACTGTGTATCTCTGGCTGTTAAGGAATTCACTATGTAGACCAGGCTGACACTGAACTCATAGAGAGGCCTGCCTGCCTCTGCCTCTTGAGTTCTGGGATTAAAGACACAAACCACCATGCATGCCAGGGTTCCTGAGCCCATTTTTACAAATATTATCAAGCAAAGTAGCCGGTATCGTGAAACACAAGGCCTAAAGGAGTAATCAGTGAGGTCTATTTCAGCTTAACCCTTAGCATGAACAACGGGCTTTTTAACAGGTAAATCCTTCCAATCATCAAAAATGAGATCCTCACACAGCCTTGAGCCAGGCTTGGTGACACACACCTGTAACACCAGGACTTGGGGGCGGAAGCAGGAGGATTGCCACAAAGTTAAGGCCAACCTGATCTACGTATGTTATACTTTCTATACTTGTGGTTCAATTCTGTGTCCTAGAGATACTTGTATTAGACTTACTGATCTGTTCCTGGAGGTATCCTGCCTGTAGCAGATGAAGTTCCCCAAAGCTCCTTGGTTAGATTCTGATTATAGCCCTTTCTCCAGATGGACACAGCAAGAAAATTTCAGGCAAGAGATCTAGGGAGCGAAAACTGGGGCTATGACTTGGTGGGAGAGTCTTTTCCTAGCATTTTGTCACAGTTGCTTCAGCCATTCGTTTCTGCCTTATTTTATTTAGCCTCATTTATGTTTGTATTTTTGTTGTTGTTATTGTATATCCTTTAAAAAGCACAAAGGGTAGAGGCTAATACAATCAGCCCCCCGGTATCACTCTCAGCTGCTGTCAAATTTCGTCCATTCCTGTTGCCGGAATATTTTTTTAAAGATTTATTTATTATGTATACAATGGTCTGCCTGCATGTGTCCCTNCCTCTGGAAGAGCAGTCAATGCTCTTAACCACTGAGCCATCTCTCCAGCCCCCTGGAATATTTTCTTAAAAATTATAGACGTTGTAATTCTCGACTCTAAGTGTGGGAGTATGCATCTCTAAAACATAAAAGACAGTTTCCTTTTCAAGTCCAATTAGCATTATTACACGTAACAAAGCTAATCCCTCATTTTAATTCCTGTGGTGGTTTTGGTGGTCAAGTGTCTTAAAATATGCCACTTGAGTTTTTAATTGCCCGGTGTATCAGCTGTGATTATTTCTATTCTTGGTTCCAGTTTGACGCTGGCTATTAGCTTTGTTGACAAAAGACTTCATCAGGATCCTCATTGTAGCAGCGATTGTAAAAGTGGGGTGTATCTGTGCAATTTGACCGCTTTGGCTGACTATCCACTCTAGATAGAAAAGCAAATTGCCAGCTTGTTTGTTAAAACAATTTTCTAATTAGAATAAACCAGTGGTTTGCTAATTTTAAAAGTGATTGACTAATTGATTACTGATGGGATTGAGGAAGGAAGACTCGCACATCCCACAGCACGTTGTGGGAGGTGGGAAGACTGACTTTCTGGAGTTGGTTCTCACCTTCCACTTGCAGAGGCAGAGTCTCAATTGTTTCTGTCTCTTCACTCCAGGCTAATGCCCCCCCATCCCCATCCCAGTTTCAAGTGCTGGGGCTGCAGAACAGATACTTGCCACCATCACAGCTGATTTTTTAGGTTCCAGGGATTGAACTCAAGTTCACAGGCTTACACAGGAAGTGCTTTTACTCAGTGAGCTATTTCCCCAACCCGAGAGAGAGAGAGAGAGAGAGAGAGAGAGAGAGAGAGAGAGAGAGAGAG
>LOJH01045491.1:0-13586 GCA_001685095.1 Ellobius talpinus
CAAGAAGAATCCTGTTGTGGTCGTCTCTTCTGCTGGCGGACATGGCACACCACAAGCCATTACACACATACATTCAAAATTCTATACATAAGAATATACAAAGCTTTAAAACATTATCAATAGTCAGAGAGATGGCTCAGTCGTCAAGAGTGAGTACAGCTTTATCAGGGGACCTGAGTTCAGTCCCCAGCAATCAGGTCAGATGGCTCACAATCATCTTAACTTCAGCTCTAGGGGGAATCTGATGCCTCTGGTCTACATAAGCAATTACATTCATGTGAACACACCCACACATATACTCATGCAATTAAAAATAGTAAAAATGAATTTTATAAAACACTGGGAAGGTGGAAGCAGGAAGACAGTGAATTTGAGGTCAACCAAAGCTACATGGCCTATATCCCAAAAGAAAAAAAGCTTAAAAGCGATTCTGAAAATTAAACTTATATTGGTATTCCCAAAAATAAATAAAACTGGAAATAAAAAAATTCCTATCATTGATGTCCTTGAACCACAAGAAATCCTCTCTAATTATGGCTTTAAGAAAATAAAGAAAATACTGATTGTAGTATACTATAGGGCTAATAGTCAACTAACAACCAAATCTAAGAAAAACTTTTAAATGTAAAATATATCACACTACCACTCAAAGCTCTAGCTGTTCAAAGGAATAAACAAGGTTCATTTTGTTTTAGCATTCGTACATAAAAATTAAATGGAGGAAGTACGAGGCTGGATATAAAACAGGAGCAAATATGTTTTTTTCATCAATTCTTGTTATATCTCCTACCAGCATAAGAGGTATAATAAACTTATGTAATAAACACAAAACCCTTTTTTGCAATGATGAAGACTGATCCTAAGGGCCAATGTATATGAGGTAAGCACTTTACCACTGAACTATATCCCAGCACACAGTAATCTGGAGTTGGAGATACAGCTCAGTGGTACAGTTGTGCATAGTAAAGGCCCTGGTTTTGACTGTTAGCATGCTCTCCTAATGAAAAAACAAAGTGTGGGGTGAGTTCAAGGAATTACTAAAGCTTAAAGGAAATAATGTCTAGTTAGATAATATTTACATGGCTATTATATATGTTATCTCTAACATATATACCTGTGACAAACTTTTTAATTGAAAATATACTGTGTACTTGCCATCACAAAAGGTCAACTAAAGTAAGCTTGCATATTAAATTTTATCTAATAAAATACCATTGGGCCAAGAGAGTATATAGTACAGTACATATCTGGCATATATGGGGGACCTGGCCTTGATCTCCAACAGTGAAGGAAAAGACAAACAAACCAATGACTTGCCCTTTCAGTTATTATTTTTGAGATAAATAATGCCAAAGCTCCTTAAATAAAAAATTTCATTTGAATATCTAGTATTTTTTTTTACATCCTCAAAAACTGCTACTGACAACTGGAAAGCAGTGAATCTAAGTGTATAAAACAAAAGTATTTGGTATACTTTGTATACTGATCATAGGAACTTGGAAATAAAAGCATGCCAAGGAGGAAGCTATTTAAATTATAAGTGTGAGGTGGAAAGTTTATTGGATAAAACCAATAAAGACATGCTACATTTTCTTTTGGAGTGACATGATGTGACTACAATGGTAACTATACACAGAAAAGTCAAAGAAATAACAGACTTTTCTGAGGTAGTTACAAGGGGTCATATATACTTACAGCCACAGAAGCCCACTGCCATGCAAAACAGTGACTGGTTGGCATCTGACCATGTGAGCGACAGCAGCCAATAAGAATAGAATATAAGCAGAAGACAAAGCACCACCAATCAACGTCAAGAGTTGACATGCAAAACTCTTCCTACTACAGACAGAAATCACGTACACGATCCTATCATTAGCTGTGGAAACTCACATTCAATGAGCTTTAAATTCTATATTAATAAATTTCATGGAGCAATTTCAAAGTATGCCTTTGTTAAGTTTAAATAAACATCATTGTCAAAGTGCCTATCAATTTTTGCCCAAATTTTACTGAATGATCGATCGTATTTACTAAAATGTATGTATCTTTGAGTACTGTTTTAGTCAGTTTCTAATTTTCTATGTACTATTCAGCATCAGGACATTCACTCCAAGGGTCTGGTTCCATTACTCATCCTTGAAACCAAGAAACAAATCAAAACACCTGAGTAAGAAAAAGTTCAACTAAAAACAGAAGAATGGTGAGATTCACTAGGATATTATTAGCATTTTTTGGAAATTGTTCTTTAAGAAAATTAAGTTCACTTCAAAGACACAGTGAAAAACAGACCCTGTTAACTAGGAGCAGTGGCACTGCGACAGACCACACACAGCACTCCTGGGAAAGGGAAGAGCCAGTCGACCCTCCAAACTCAAGTCAGCAGGAATGAGACGAAGACACAGAAAATGCAGCAGACAAGTGAAAGTCAAAACTCATGGTTTCTTACTGGTGCCATTCGTATTGCTGGGTGCGCTCCACAGCCCTGCATTGCTTTATTAAGTGTTTCACCAAACATATGTCGAAGTTCAACTGAGTGACAATATACAGCATCAATCTTAGGCCACCAATCCAATGCAGACTAGAGAAAAATGAGAACAGAATAAAAAAAAATCACATGAGTATATACTCTTTCACCACTGTAGTTCTAGTTTTTAGCCTTTTGTGAGAAACTTTCTAAGCGCATGCAAACACACAATATGATTTTCAAAGTCTTCAAATGATGTCTTTAAGTCAAACACTAACCAGACACACTATACTTTAAAATATAATAATGAGCATGTGCAAATGAGGCTGTCCTTTCTCAATAATATCATACTGAATTTAAAATCAAAGTATTTGGAAAATTCTTTAACCAATCTTTGTCTTTTTTTCTTCTGTGTTTTAACACATGTCAGAAACACATGCATATATTATATATTTTTTGGTAGGTAGAATGCTATCATCACAGCTTTCTATGAATAAGTGATTCAACAAATGTTGAAAGACTATGTAAACCATTAGTTAAATGTTTACGAACAACAATAATCAACAACATGAAATTAGTAAATGAAATAAAGCTATTAGTAAACCAATAATCTTAAAGTTGATAAGCAGATGGCACATAATACATGAAAGACTAAATGGTCACCATAAACAAAGACAGCTGATCCTAATTTTTAGCATTGTAAAAATTAAAGTGAGGCCACTGGGCCATTGGGGCTTTTGTACATTAAGCACGTGGTCTACCACTCACCTACATCCTCAGAAGAAGCTAAAGATTTTATATATATATATATATATATATATATATGTTTGGGTTTTTTTCCTATTTCTATTTAGCCTACCTAGCTGGTTTATGATGCCTGTTTTAATTAAAAGTGTAGCTTTAATCACCTTTACTTTAAATTTAATTAATTAAATTTAATTAATATACTTCGATTTTAAATGCTTCAAAAAATGGTAATTGTGAAAATTTACTGAAGTTTGCCATCAGTTTATAGAAAAATGATCAGATAACTTTCACTACTTATATAGATTACACATGAAAACAACAGGCTTAAAAATATGAATTTTTAGCTTGTAATACTCAAGTTAAAAATCCAATATAATAACATTCACATACTAAAAATAGATAATTTAACAGCTTCACACCTCCTACTCATACTTTATTTTTTATTCAGAATCAAGCTAGTCTAAAAGTTTTTATTCATAACACAGTATTTTGAGTTTCAATCTCTATTTACAAGAAACCTAAAAGAAAAACTAAGGCAGGCATAGTGGTTCACATCTTTAATCTTGACACAAGAGAGGCTAAGGCAGGAGGAAATTTAAGAATACACTGGGCAACACAAGACTTCATCTCAAAAAATAAATAAAATAGGGGTCAGAGAAGTAGTTCAGAAGTTAAAAATAGTTGCAGCTCTTACAGAGGACCCCAATTCAATATGCAGCACCCACATGGCGGCTTAAAACTATCTACAACTCCACTTCCAGGGGATCCAACACCCTCTTTTTGGCCTCTATAGGCAACAAACATGCATAGTGATGCACAAATAAGTAAAACAACTGCACACATTAAGAATTCATTAATTAAAATTATAAATAATAGGATTTATGTTTTATCTGTCTCTCAGTTATTCAACTTAGCTAAGTCCTACAAACTGACAAGTTCACTATCTCCATCTCTCTTCATGTTGTATGTAATATCCTGACAAAAGCAACTTAAGGGCAAAAGAGTTTATTTATCTCACAGTTTCAGGTTATAGTGGCAAGAAAGTCACAGAAGCAGCATCCAAGAGATATGCTCACATCAAATCCATGGCCCATAAACAGGAACAAAGAGCAAGTTGAACACATGCATTCTAGTGCCCAACTTCTTTGTCTGCTCCACTGCCTAGGAAATGGTGTCACACAGTAGACAGGTCCCCTCCTACCGGTATTAACATTGTCAAGACAACCTTTCATGGGCATGCTAAAGGCTCATCCTCAGATGTGATAAAGCTGGTAACACTAATAATCACAGTTAGATAACACATTTCTCAACTTTGGGCACTGATATGCCCAAGTCAATCAATGCCACTGGATTTCTATGTTTTTCAAATCACCTTAAACTAACAAAATGCTGAATGATTTAATTAAAAAAAAGTACACTGAGTTTCTACTTCTTCCTACATGATGCATAAAATCATGCCAAAAATTAATAAAGAGACAGACATCCTTTTAAACAACCTATACAAATTATTGCAGAATGGGGAAGTGCTATTTTCAGTTTTGCTTGTTATTTTCCTCAGGTTTTTTGTTTGCTTGCTTCCTTGCTTTGGTTTGGTTTTTCGAGAGAGGATTTCCCTGTAGCTTTGGAGCCTGTCCTGGGACTCGCTCTGTAGACCAGGCTGGCCTCAAACTCACAGAGATCCGCCTGCTTCTGCCTCCCCAGTGCTGGGATTAAAGGCGTGTGCCACCACCACCTGGCTTCATCTGTTTGTTTTTTAACAGTCATTTCTTTAATTTTGCCAAAATAGACTAAATGTTGTAACTTTAATTCTTGCTTGATAGCTGTTTTGTTATAAGTAATTTTACTATGTTAATGTTAAAACCTTCCTTTTATTTAGACAGAAAAGAGGAAATGATGTGGAATTCCCCTGTGTATGCTATGAATGTGTCTTATTACCATTGGTTAATAAAGCAGCTGCTTTGGCCTATGGCAGAGCATAATATAGCTAGACAGGAAAATTAAACTGAATGCAGAAGACAGAAGGCGGAGTTCAGAAGGTGGAGAAAAATGCCAGAGCATTGCCGGTAGGCCACAACTTGGTGGCGATACATAGACTGATAGAAATGGCTTAATTTGGGATGTAAGAGCTAGCTAGAAATACTCCTTGGTCATTGGCCAAGTGTTGTAATAAATATAGTTTCTGTGTGATTATTTGGGTCTGGGCAGCCAGGAAATAAAAATGCAGTTTCCATTTACAAATATATTGCCCAAACTAGTCTAGAATTTGTTATTCTCCTGCCTCAGCCTCTTAAGTGCTAAAATTCTAAGCCACCACAACCAGTTTACTGTGCAAGCATTTTTTTGGGGGGGTGGTTTCGAGACAGGGTTTCTCTAAAACATTTGGAACCTGTTCTGGAACTAGCTCTTGTAGACTAGGCTGGCCTTGAACTCACAGAGATCCACCTGCCTCTGTCTCCCTCAAGTGCTGGGATTAAAGGCATGCACCACCAACACCCAGCTCTGTGTAAGCATTTTTGATACCTGTAAAATGTACCATGATAGTAAGTATACACTATATATTAACTTACAGGCTTAAGATTTAATGATTTTATAATTTTCTTTTTAGTAAGGAATTAATCCATTTATTTCAAAGTAATGGATGCACATTCAAATAAAACAGGCACTAAAATTAGTTATCAATTTAGTTTTAAAAAGTTTAGTATTTCGATCAGTTACTAAGTGTGTCCATTCTGAAACTAGTCAATTTAAATAGACATTTCCCCTTAATAATACTTATTTTAAAAAGTTACTTATACATGATGTGGGAGTCCCTGCTGTGTGCTGCAATTACCATTAATGAATTAAAAGGAAAAATTGCCTTGGCTTGTTGATAGGGCAGAACTTAGGTAGGTGGGTAGGACTGGACTGAATGCTGGGAGAAAGAATGGCAGAATCAGGGAGAGGCCATGATCCACTGCCTGAGACAGACGTGCTGAAACTTTGCTGGTAGACCACAAGCTTGTGGTGATACACAGATTAGTAGAAATTGGCTAAATTAAGATGTAAGAGTTAGCCAATAAAAAGCTAGAGCTAATGGGCCAAGCAGTGACTTAATGAATACAGTTTCTGTGTGATTATTTGGGGGCTAAGCTAGCTGGGCTGCCAGCACGAACAAGTGGGCCCTCCTGCAACATATACTCATATAAGAGAATTATATATATATATATAATTATATATATATAATTATATATATATACCTAAGAGGTTATTTAAATGATTTTAAAATACCCTGGAAATATTTCTGTAACTATCTCTTGAAAGGAGATTGTCTTCACTATATGAAGTATTAATAAGAAAACTAAAATAAACTGCTACAAGGAAAAATATGTAAAAAACTACTATCCCAGATGTAGTGTGTTCACGTCCATGTTTATTTCTTAATTTCCCAACTGCACATTTAATTTAACCTTTAAAAAGCCTACACAGGAGCCCAGTAGCAGTGGTGCACACTTTTAATCCCAGCAGGCAGAAGCAGGTGGATCTTTGTGAGTTCAAGGCCAACCTGAGCTACAGAGTTTCAGGACCCTGGGCCACACAGAGAAACCCCCATCTCAATAAACAAACAAAACAAACATATACAGATAAAGTCTATAACATTGATCTTAAAACTGTAGATTCTTTCTTGTGCATATCGTTTTTAAAAAGTGACAGTATAAATACCATTTAGAAACTACTAAAAACTTACACTGCAACAAAATTCAAATAATGAATAGACTTTAAGAATTTCTAAAAGAAATGGGAATGTTTTATATCTAAACAGTACTTGAAAATTGTATATGAGGATGTCTCACAGAGGCAAAATAAAACTCCAAGCATCAGTTCTAATTCTATATAAACCCAGAAAAATAATAAAACTTTTATCTTTGAAGGGAACAAAAAAATTTAAAAAACTATTTTTATTTAAAAAAAATAAAAAAAACTGGATTAAGAGACATGAAAAAGGAAAACATAGAAGGCATACTGAACTAAATCATTTAAAAAGAAAGTATGCACAAATAAATCTAAAATCTGGACTTCATGAAACTAGGAAAGAATTCATATGACTGGAGACAAAAACAATTTCCTACTAAAAATTTCCAATTAAACTCTGTAATACTTGATTGTATAAATTTGCATATCAACTGTTTTAAATAGTCCTTTATAATTAAAAGTGCTTGAGAGTCAGTATTTGTTAGGCTAGCCAATAAGAAACAATTTACCAATCAATCTCTAGAGATGAGGATAACTAAAGTATAACCTGAAAGTCACTTTGGAGGACCAGTGTGGTGGCTCAGTCCTTTAACCCCAGCATTTGGAAGACAGGCAGATAGATGGGTCTCTGTGAGTATAAGGCCAGCCTGGTCTACAACAGTGTGTTTCAGATTATCTAACACTACATAGTGAGACCTTGTCTCAAAAAAAGCCCAAATAAACAAAAAGACACTTCAGCATTATTTGAGTTTTTTACAGCTATTCCACTGAACGGCTAATATATATCATTTAAAGATCAGTCAGTATAGGAGCTTTATAAACACAATGTCCCCGGATGCAGACACACTCTGCCTTCCACATGCAGCACTCCTTAAAGAGGGTGCACACATTTTCACCAGGCACATTGAGGCATGCAAGGGACTAACACTCTGGCATGCTTGGAACCCAGAAAAGAGCAGCTCAGCCACTTACAGCATTGCCAAGTCCATGCTTGAAAGTGCTCTATGTATTCAATTATAGACAAAAATATTTCACAATTAAAGTAACCAATCACAGAATATTTAAATATTATAAATGTGGATTTATTAAGTTTTAACCATTTCTATAAAGGTATTCAGCTAATGAGTGGAATACTTTCTATCATTTGAATCAAAGTGGGGAGTAACATCTTATTTTTGAATTACATATAAACTTACAGGATAGAGAAACCATCTTTTTGGTTTGTTCATTTTTAACTTTAAAACTACACCTTTGAATGACAATGGTCTGAGTCATTACACTGGCAAGTGTGCAGCATTTTGAAGTTTTTCCTGTAAACATATTTCATCTACACTCAGATTCATTAGACTATCCTCTATGGAACTAACTATATTTAATATAAAATCTACCCATAATTTAAGTCAGCAATATTCAGCTGAAGGCAGTATTGTTCCCCCAAGCACTTAGCTGTTCATAATGCAGGAGATACAGCATAGTTGCCATTTCATGAATTGAGCAGAAAATGATAAATGTCCTTCAAGGCACAAAGCCAGGCTGAAAACAGAGAACTACCGTCGTGAAATGTATTAGCACTTCACAAAGCAAAACGAATGTGTCACTAAGTGACTTTACGGGCAGTTATTTTTCCCTGCAAGAATATCTTTTAAAAAAGAAAATAAAAAAGGTTGGGGGGGCAATATTTGGTTTAATTCAATATATCCAAGGTAAATGAAGAAGTGGGAATTATTTTTAATTTTCAAGAGTCACAAAATGGAAGTTAATTATAAATATGACAAATATACCAAGGTATCAATGATCAAAGACTTTAAGGGAGAAAGGCAGGAACAAAGTAAACAAGATGTGTTCATAAATGTAGCATATCTTTCAATGGATAAAAGAAGAACTATAAAAAATAAAATCATAGAACATTCAAATACATAGAGTTCATAAAAGGAGCAGAATTTTTAAAAATCTAAAGTCCAAATCTAGTAAATTTTTACTGTCTGCTTTTTAATTCACACACTTATATCACAAATACCTCTCTAAAGAATTCGCTCACTTTCTCTACTATGCTTTTGCATCTTGTGAATACATCTTTTAAAATGTTAGCATTTTATTCTAATTAAGGATGACTAACAGGTATAATCAAATAAGGCTTAACCATTTGTAAATGCGCCATACTAGGCTATGTTATAACTATTCTTCCTTTGAAGTAAGTCAGAACATACAAATAGTTTGCTATGAAAGTGCTAAACTATATTTCCAGTGGCACTGCTGTCAACAGGTTTTGAACTTTAATGAATTTTTAGGCTTACTCTCTCCAAAAGAGTCTATTAACTTTTTCCCTCTCAGTAAGAGCCTCATGTTGAGACCACACATAAAAACTACAGCTGTAGATCAAATGCTGGTATCCACCTCAGAGACACTCATGGTTTTATGTAAGGTTCTAAGTAAAGAACTTGTGCTAAAACCAGCATCTTTCTTAAAAGAGGAAAAAATAGGGGCTGGAGAGATGGGTCAGAGGGTAAGAGCACACTGGCTGCTCTTCCAGAGGTCCTGAGTTCAATTCCTAGCAACCACATGGTGGCTCACAATCATCTGTAATGAGACCTGGGGCCCTCTTCCGGCCTTCAGGGATATCTGCAGGCAAAACACTGTAAACATAATAAATAAATTTATCTTTTAAAAAAGTGGAAAAATATATAACCCAAGACAAAAAAAAGAAAAATTACTTTTTTAGTAATGCAGAATACCTTTTAGACTTACATTGGTTATGATGCGGTGGAGTGAGTTTACCAACACATAGTGAAATGTAGAAGGTGAATTCTGAGCCAGGCATATCTGCCAATGGGGAAAAAAATCATTAAGACAAAAAATAACAGAAAAAACTTAAATTATTTTTGATAAAATTAATTTACAGTTTCAAATTAGCAACAATATATAATATTTAAAAGATACTACTAAGAGGCAAGAGCGCTATCTCACAGGCCAAGAGCACTGACTGCTCTTGCAGAGGACCTAGGCTCAATTCCCAGGACCCACATGGCAGCCCACAACTATCTGTAATTCTAGTTCCAGAAGAGCAATGACTCTTCTGGTCTCTGAACGCATCAAGCACATACATGGTGCACAAACATACACGCAGGCAAAATATCCAGATACATAAAATTAAAAAATCTGTTTTTTTAAGAAATACTAATAAAAATACACCTATTCATCTTTATAGTCTCTGCATTTTATAAGCGTAACCACATCAATAAACATGGTTGCATAAAACAATTTTCTTACCTTGAAGTGTTGGTTGTTATGAGGGCTTATCCGAAAGCAAGAGACAAGACAGTCAATCATGAGGTCCACATCTGCAGGTTGACTACCTCTAGAGAATGGTTTACTTGGATTAAAAAGCAGGTTCTATAAAAATCCCAACAGAAAACAGTGGCCTTTAAATAATCATGAAGTATTTCTTTAACAAAGTATATAAACATAATCAACATGATCCACATCAATTACAGTAAACTTTAGTTGACAGAAAAAGCACAAAATACTGGTTACTTCTGGTAGTCGATATCAGATAAGATTTCTTATACCACATATGATTCCTACCAAGCAAAATTTCTACATTAAGACCCACGTATGTATATATTAAGGAAACTGCATATCATTCTTCATGTTCTCAATCTAATGAGCACAGTAACAACAAAAGCAATTCCTTTGAACTTATCCTCAAAGTTACCTTAAATTTAGAGCTAGAAATTATCTTTAGCAGAATACTCAGACTAGAAGTTTATCCACTTAATTTACTTAAAGTCTATAGAAGGGAAAGAAGAGCATATTACCTTAAGATCAACAACCATGGACTGAACTAGTAGGAAAATGACAGAGTTATCTTCCCAGTTGATGTAAGTGCTTGCTTTACACAACTTGACACAAGCAATGGCAGCACTCTCAGTCAGCTGCCTACTTCCTCCATGGCCGGCAAGTGCTTTTCGTAAACTGTCCAGAAACAGTTTCTACAGGATTTAAATTTAGGAAGACAAGAAATCTAGTTTGTACTGTTGTAGATTTATCTAACAAAGTAGCAAATTATCAGCATCTAAAATTCAAACCATAAAAAGAATGGTTTATATTTGGCTTTCATTTCATATTTAAGGAGTCATCACTTAAAGTCTTTCTCAAGTTAAAAAAGAACATAAACACAAAACACTTCTCTACTTTCTCTGTTGACTTTCTATAGGGATAAAAGAAACATTCCTTCCTATACATTGAAACTCAACATTAGAGTAGGCTTTATCTTATCTCCCTTTTGATGTTATCTTTGACGTTTAAATACATGACGGTGGTGGTTGTGGTATGTCAACTTGTTTCATTCTTTTCTACTACTCAAGAGCATATTCAAAATGGACCAAAGACCTCTCTCTTCCAATGATGACAATGTCCACTGAGAGTTTTCAGTCACCTATGTGCTGATTCTGTGATGTGTCCTGAACTGTTCAGGACAGGGTCAAACCTGGGTACTCTGCAAGAGCAGCAAGTGATCTTAAAACATTGAGCCATCTCTCCAGCACCTAAAAATACATTTCTGTCACTTCAATTCCCTCTTTGTACCTTACAAATTTCTTTCCCTGGTTTTTCTGCTAGATGAAAACCTCAGGCTTCCACCTCGTCTCCAGATAGATCTTCAAAACTAACATTTCAAAAGCTAAACTTATCCAAAACCAGAATACATATTCTTAAGTGCACATGGTATATATTTCCAAAATGAGCCACGTTAGGCCAATAAGCAAGTCTTAATATTTTGAAAGAGGTTAAAATTAACATGTCATTTCTGGTAAAGGGGAGCAGAAACTGGAAACCAGAGGCATATGGACAACTAGAAAATTCACAAATATGTAAAACTCAATGAAGTTTCAGCAGATAGTAAATTTAAAAAAATCATCAGAAGAAGGAAACTAGAAACACCTTCAGGTAAAATAAGGTAACACATCATGCAAGGGCTGTGATAATAAAACTTAAACCCATGAAAATAAGAAAGCTCTCAAATCAGTAACTCACAGGACTGGAAAAAGAAAAGGAAGCTAAGCCCAGAAGAAGCACATGGCAGGGATAATAAATATTGGAGAAGAGATGAATTTAACAAAACATACAATAGCAGTGGAGGGGAAAAAAACCACAAAAGTTGATTTTTTAAAAAGTCAACAAAATTTACAAGTTTTTTGGGTGGATTTTAGGCAGGGGTGGAGGTGGGCTGGAGAGATGGCAAAAGCACTTGCTGACAAGCAGAAAGACCTGAGTCCAGATCCCAGAACCATTTAAAAAGATGAACATGGCCACTCCAAGAAAGTTGTTGGGGCTTATTGACTACCATCAGTCAGTTCTAGGTTCAGAGAGAAGCCAGCTCAAGCAAGTAAGAATCAGAGAAATAAGCAGGCCACCATGAATGTGTGCCAGCCATCATATGTGTGCATACACCACGCACATGCAGACAGAGAGCACTTGTGCATGCATGCAAACTGAAATTACTTAAGTCAAAACTAAATGTGGTGACATTACAGATTTTTAAAAAAGACTATAATATATTATAAAAATTATATACCAATAAATAGAATAAAAATGAAATAACAAATTCTTATAAGTACATGGTCTAGCAAAACTAAGCCATGAAGAAACAGAAAGCATTAACAGAAATATAAGAAAAATAAATCAGTAAAAGAGTTCTTTACAAAGAAAAATCCAGAATCCTATGTTCATTTTGTAAATTCTTCCAAACATTTTAAAACTTAGCACCAATCCTTCTCAAGTACTCCAAAAACTTAAAAAGAAAGGAATACTTCCTACTTCAATGTATGAGGCCAGTACACTGCCACACTTGTAAATTCCAGACACTTGGAAAGCTGAGGCAAGAGGATCAAACTTTCAAGGGCAATTCATATCAAAAACAAGGGGGAAGAAAACCTTACTCAGGCCTGTGAAGCTAGCAGGTATCTTGATTCCAAAGCCAAATAAAGACAGATCAAAAACAGGGCAATCTCAAGGGCAGAAAAAACCCACAAGCCAAGCTCAGTAGCAGCGTAAAATATTTTTTTCAGATTATTTAACTTATATGTATAAGTGTTTAGCTTGCATGTACCTCACCATGTGCATGACTGGTGCCCTTAGAGGTCAGGTAGAAGAGGGCTGTCAGAGTCCCCCAAATTGAAGCTACAGGTGGTTGTGAGCTGCTACGTGGGTTCTGGGAACCTGGGTCCTCTCAAAGACAAACAAGCATTCTTAATTGATCAGAGAATTTTAAGATGAAAATCTTTAAAAAAAATGGAAAATTTTCAAAGACAAAGCCTACATAGAGAAATACATACAAAAGACCCTGGAAAAGGTGATCAATGTGTCAATTTAATTATGGATTGCTATATAGTTTAGGTCTAGATATAACTCTAACTAGCCAGCTTAAAACTGAGGGTGAAAGCCAGACATAATGGTGCACACCTTTAATCCCAGCACTCAAGAGGCAGAGGCAGGTGGAATTCTTTGAGTTTGAGGCCAGGTTAGTCTACAGAGAGGTCCAGGACAGTCAGAGATACATACTGAGAAGATACTCTATTAAGACAAAAAGGCAACCTACTGAATGGGGGAAGATCTTCACCAACTCCGCATCAGACAAAGGTCTGATCTC
>LOJH01045493.1:1201-13586 GCA_001685095.1 Ellobius talpinus
CAGAATAATGGGTTAATAATATAAGCTACAAGAGCTAATAAGTAGCCTGACCTAATGGGCAAATCAGCTTTATAGCATATAGAGATCTCTGTGTGATTTTCTTTGGGGCTTGCTGGATGTGGGGTATCAGGTGGGACAGAAACCCCAACAAGCAGGTCCCCTCATGTTACAGTAAAGGTTGTCCAAGCAGAGTTTTGGTGAGCCTATGTTGGATAGGTAATGGGGTCAGTAAAGAAAAAGAAAAAAATTTATATTGAATACATTTAAACTTATATTTTCAGTTCTTTCCCTTATGTTGCCAAAGAAAAAATATAGTTTCTTTGAACATAATTGCTTCAGTTACTTCCCTTTGATATTATTCAAAGTTATTCATAGCCTAAGTGGCTCCTGTAGAGGAGTCTAATCCCCACACTGAAAATTAGACTTATGTCACATCTATTTAGAAAAGATAAAAATTAATCTAGGGTTTTGGGTTTCCTCAACCTTATTTAAATGTTTGATTTTAAGGATAATATAAGTTTATATGATTGTTGTTCTAAATACTACTAATACTAGACTTTCTCTGCTCTTTATAATCTTAGGACAGTTTAAGGTATCTCCTTATGTCAAGCTACACACTTTTAGACAGTTTTCTGACTGACATACTGTATTCTTGTTTAAACTACTTTGCCCAATGTTATACTGAAAATCTTAGTGCATATCCCATTATAAGATTTGAAATCATTAACATGTTAACTAAATAATATTCACCCAAGATACCATTTCCTAATTCCCAAATTTGTGAATATGTTACCTTCCATGGAGATGGGATATTGATACTGTAGTCATATTAAGAATCTTCAGAAGAGAAAATTATTCATTTTGTAAGTGGGCCCAATATAATAATAAAAGACCTCATATATAGCCTCCTAGAATATATTTAACAACTTACAAACTAAGATACTTATTGCATTCAATAAAACAGAATGCAGTCATAAACATTCTGATGCATAGTTCTTATACTAATTATATTATCTTGATTATTTGCCACACTTAAATTATCTCTGATTACTAGATATTAATTTATCTTTCATTCAATAGAAAATAGATTATATTTTCTAAAAATTGGCAGTAATTTCCCCTCTTTAAGAAAAGAATAAATTATCAAAAGAGAATTATATTCAAAGCTTGTTACAATAAACTGAAATGATGCCATCATTTTCATAGCTATAATTCAAATCTCTATAATAGTTATGTTACTTGAAGTCAAAAGGGAAAACAAAAAAACAGTTGTCCAGTTAGGTACAAAAATCATCATGGTTTTGAAGAGTTCTGATAAAGAAGTAAAATTGACATGATAATTATTTTTCTTGATGTGGACACATTCTGATGGGATTGATTTATTCTATACCTATACTATTCCCATGAATTGATCTCAGAATGGATATAATATTCTCAGTGTAAGTTTATGATCAATGATCTGTATGTATGGCTCCAATAAAAAGAATGGGTTAATTTAATGTATTGGTATAGTGAACTTTAAACCACAGGAAGGTCATGAGTTTGTTTAATTAATGTATTGATTTATTAGGACTGTAAATACAATAAATAGGGTGTATTGAAAAACTCGAAGTTATTTTCTTATTGCTGCAAATGTCTGAAGCTATAAAAGGCTTAACAATGGCTTTCTCTCTGAGGGTCTTGCGTCTTCCATCCCTTGAGCCTTTAATTCTCTGTGGTCATGAACATTCCTAGCTTGTACTATATCATTATTTCCTTTAGCATGCTTTCTTGAGGATTTTTCCTCTTTTGTGCTTATTTTTCACCTTCACATATTTCTTAGAAACATTTATCATTATGTTGGCCATGGTTATATTTTCTATAATTTTACTGCTCTAGAGGCTAAAGCCAGAATATTGTGGGCTCCAGGCCAGCCTGGGCTACTCAGTGGGGCCCTTTCTCAAGACAAAATAAATCAAACAACATACAGCAGCATCTAAAATTATTATCACTGCGTACAGAAGACAGCAGGATAATCCAGGCTGGACTCTGGTGACATTTTGTTTGTAGTCTACAAATAAAGCTTGCCTGAGGATCAGAGGGCAGAGCTAGCCACAGGTTATCCAAAGAGGTCTGGAGGTCTGTACAGACAGACAGGAAGTGGTAAGGCAGGGTGGAGAAGGGAGTTTGCTCCTTTTTTGTGCTCAGAGCCTTAGAGGCAAGAGCTCTAGTAGCTGGCTGCTTTGCTTCTCTGATCTTTCAGCTTTCACCCCTAATGTCTGTCTCTGGGTTTTTATTACTAAAATCAATTAATACCCATTCACATATCTCCTCATGTTCTTATCTGTCATAGCTACAAACGCCCTTTCACCAAATAGCGTCCCAAGCCTGCTCTGGCCATCAGGAAACAGAATACTCTCCTTGGTTAGAATGGGAGAAAGAAGAATATTCACCCATGCCTAGTTAGTTGTCACATGCTTAAAAATGCTAAACTTTAATCCTTAAAAAAATCCAATTACTGTGAATAACTTAAAAAAATTTAAGGACATGTGACTTTTTATCAAAGTAATCCATATTCCCATCTGTTGGTTAATATTCAGCTGGGTTTCTTCATGGCTGTAGGAAGTTGATTTCTATTTTCCTAGAGCATTTACTTTGGGAGGGCAACAACTGGAACTCTCTCAAGAACCTAGAAACTCTCTACTTTAATTACTTTGCTGTTGTAGTGATAAAATACTGTGACCAAAAGCAATTTGTAAAAAGACCAAGTTTATTTTGGCTTAAGGTATAAGAGGTTAAAATCCATAATGAAGGGCAAGTGTGGTAACTGGAGCAGGAAGTGGCATGATCACATGTCTTTAATTAACACAGGAAGCAGAGACACAGCAGGAAAAGGGTGAGATTATAGACCCCCCAAAACCTTCCCCAGTGATGTGCTTCCTCCAGCAAGGCTGAATCTCCTAAAGGTTCCTTTATCTGGTCAAGATGAATCCTTTTAAGTGAACCCAAAATGTGGGCATCACTTTCTGGTGGCAGCACAGATACAATGACACGTAAGAAGGAAACTTAGCCTTTTGCTTGATTGCTCTCCTTTGTGCTGGAAAATGTATCTCTTCTGTTGCTACAGCATTCCCTCATTGATATTAAAACCAACTTATTCCAAACTGCCTGAAGACCAGCAGCTTGTCCAGGAATCCTCCAGGCTTTTGGTACCAGATTGGAACAGCTGAAAACTGCAGCTTCTTGGATTGACAAACTACCAGATTCTCAGCTTCTCTGGTATAAGAAAGCCACTCTTGGATTGCCTGGATGACATCCTATAATTCATTCTAATAAATGATATGTTCATATGTATGTATGTTTAAAACATATATATTGTATCAGTTATTTTATAAAGGAGCTAACATATTTTTATAATTGTTGACTAATGTATGCATTGATTGTATTTTTCTTACTATCTGTCATCTGTTCATGACTGATTGTCAATTATTCTGATGGCTCTCTGCTGCATACATTGCAGTCAAGGGGCATGAAAGTGAGTTGGCACTGTACACTCTGCCACTTGTTTACATGGATCTATATTACTTGCAATCACTGTTCACTATTGTCATGAGCTCAGATCAAATCAGAGACACTTTTCTGTCCTGCGGCAATGTCAGTATTTATGGAATAACAATAAATTCACAAGATCCATTTGTTTTATGGGTCGCAGTCTGTCAAGTGGTCTTGATTTCCCTTGAGACCTGACCAAGGCAAATCAGGTTTTATACTTCCATTTTAACTACTAACATAAGCTGTCAAATCACACATGCAACAATACGAACTCTATATATGTAATTTGCAGAATAGTTTTGAAGGAATAAATAGATCTCAGCAAGGTTTAAGGAGCTTCAAGGTATCACAGAGGCTGAACTGGAGACCAGCAGAAGGCAGCTAGAGCTAAGAGACTCTCTCCAGGGCGTAGATAATGGAGTCTGCTAGAGTTTGGCTGAGGGCACTGCTGCAGATTCAAGCTACAGGGTGAGAGTTGAGCTGAGCTTCAGGGCCAGTTGGAGATGTAGAAGCAAGCGAAATCTGGATTGTGGAAATGATAAAGGAAATGATAGGGTGAATCACTGATAGGAAATGACAATGAATCTAGGTATATGTATGGAGGAACAGACAGCAAGAACAGATGAATGAATGAGAGGCTGGAAAGATAGCATTTTGAGTAGGCCACATCAACAGTGAGTGAGGCTGAAACTGCAGAGATAGACAGGAGTTATCTAAATGTACGCATACTGCTGCACACAGGATGTGATTCTATGACTAGTAGGATGGGTAATGGTGTCCATAGTGTCCAACATCCTCCTCGTTATGGGTTCCAGGTGAGGCTGTTGCATCCTTTCTTCAGTCTGATGGCTTCGATAAGTTCTCTGACTTGATTCTCCTGACATGTCCATGTGCTCAGATGGTCCTAGGCTAATTTACTACATCTGAAGTGCTTTGAGGAAGATGGTTTACATGCACAACAAGGTTCAGGGTCAAGCTGTTTCTGAATTTCCACTCGGAGTGGATTAAAACGCTGCTTGTAAAATAGAGTGACCCAGGGCAAGGCACACAATGAAAGAACACACTGTTTTACACAACATATGGTAATTTATGGAGGGCCTCAGCCTGATTTCAACAATGATATAATTATCTGTTAGAGCTAGGAAAGAAATAGTTTTGGTGATAGTTGAAAAACAAGCAAATCAGCGGCCAGGAAAAGAAAAAAGAGATTTCTCTCTAAGATAAGCTTCTTAGGTGCTGATCTTATTCAGTCTGTGTTTAACTTCAGTATTCCAAATGAATAGCCAAATGGGACAGCTGCTCCGGCCCTTTGGAGAGCCACTACCCTGAAGTCAGTTGTGCTATGTTCCCAGATTTCCCTGGAAATACTGACATGCCCCTATCTGCCTGTGTTTCTGGAAAACAAGTCCGAAATTTCACAGTGATTCTTCTCCAGCTTCCCTGCTAATCTTCTGCCAGTCATGTTGGCTAGCTTTGGTCATAACTTGCCTACCTGGTCCTCTCTGAAGCTTTGCTAAGGCAGATTCAGGTTTTTCACAGGTTATCTGTCTTTCCAAATCTGCCTGAGCTTGTCCCTCTACATGTGGTGCCAAATGCTTCTAGTCCTCATGCCTGCTTAAGCAGAAGCACGGATCTGGGAGGCACAGGGCATGCAGGAGCGCAGTGAAGATGGCAGCCGCGGCACTCACCGAGGCACTCTGTTACACTGTATAACTATGACACACTTGCAGGTCACACTTTCAGTACACTGTTGCTTTGTTTTTCACTAAGGAAAAGGTAAGATATTACAATAGTTAAATGCTTTGACATTTTTCAAGAATTGAATTACTAAACTTTCTCAGTTCCCCAGGACGGAGGGTTGAATCCAGGGTGGTGCATATGCTAGAGAGTACATTCTCACTGGGTGACAATCTCCACCCTTGGCTTTGTACATGCCTGTGAGTAACACAGCTGAATTTAAATTTGAGGCCGTTCTCCAGACCTTACAGGAGTACAGCGCCTTACACACACACACACACACACACGCGCGCGCGTTTTACTTAGTGTATGTGTGTGTATGTGTGTTTCTGTGTGTATAAATAAATATGTATATATGAAGGCTGAAATATTCATAAAAAGATGAAAGTGACTGCAGGTTTTTCATTCTTTTAACATAATAATTTGTAAGTGCCTGATCAGATTAATTTGCTACAATATATTTTGCTATGGGTAGTTCTGTGACTGAACTAACTCATATATATATATATATATATATTCATAATACATATTATATATACTATAATTTTGAAATTTTGAAATATTCACCATTTGTATTGGTATTTGACTTATATGGCTTAGTTAATTTGTGTTAACTTTAGAAAACTAAATGCTGAAAACTACAGACATAAAAAGCTAAAACTTTTAGACCTTTTTATTCCGTTTTCCCTGATGTTTCAGATTCTTAAAGGTTAAATTATCCAGCTGTAGGTTCTGAGACCATCTATGGCCAGCACATGCCGATCTTAGGAGAAATGCTTTTTATAGATGATTTTGTTTTGACTTATTACTGGCAAACATTTATGATGCTTTATTTTCTATGCCCCTTTAAGTAACAGATGTTGTCAATTGACCTTTGTTAACTACTTTACCAGGTGTGATTTTCTGAACAGGCTGCTCAGATCTTGCCTTTTGGCACTGTAGAATCATAAATTGTTATTAAAGCGGTTTTGACAAACGATGTCCTTGATTCTAGATATTCTAAAATAAAGCCAAAACAGATTTATTGACAAGTAATTATAAATGGAGAGGAAGTTTAAGATTATAAAATATAGAGAACAAGGAGAGAAATACTCTGTTTAATACCAGAGATACTGTATGAAGATATTTAATGCCTACGGAACTGCGAACTTACTGCAGGTCAAAATTCAAGAGTTCTGTACCTACTTGCAGTTGGATTTCAATAACATTTCATTTGAATATTAGAATTTTTCACATTGCATGTCATCTAACAACAGTATACAACTTTATTAAGATGAGACTTTTATGAAATTATATTTTGTAAATAATTTTCCTTAATATATAATATTTCAATATGATTTTTTTTACTTCAAATGAGTTCTTAATCACAACCTGAATGGAAACTATACTTAATATGACTGAAGTACATTTGGTATTTTTTATCACATGTATCTAACTGGGTAAAATCTTCAACATATTAACATTTTAATATTATGCTATTTTTTCTTATAAATTTAAAAATAATAAAATATTAGCATCAAATAATATCCACCTATTATACTTTTCTCATTGTGAACTGTAGTCCCTACAACAAAGTTTTAAAAGCTGCACCTTTGCAGGTGGCAATTGAAGTTCAAGATGTCAGCCCACCAGGAAGAAATTCTCTGGTGGATCAATCTCGGACAGACAAGGCCCCAAGGCCAGAGACTCTGGAATGTCTTTTGCTTCTGCTCTGCCTTTGCTTGTTTTCTGCTGCTCTCTGTCTCTGGTATCTGGCATGGTGTTAATGAGTGAGGGGAGTCTCCACCGCCTATAATGTAGTGTGTTTATCTCATGAAAACATCCCATTCTACTGGGTACTTTTACCTATGGGTTCATCATTTATTAAGATGATTTCTTCCTAAGTTGCACTGTCTAAATGACAATAATAATGTTAGTTTATAGTTTTGATGATTAAAAATAAAACAATGAAGTGTAACACCACTACAGCACATGGGTTTATATTGAGGAGCCATGTAGTCTGTGGCTTAGGTTAATGATTAGAAAAACACTGAGTCATAGTAACCCAGCTACCTTAAATTCTTTTAACCTTAATGTTGGAAGATGTGTTCACAAGTTTCAGGGTGCATCATAGTTGAAACAAAGCTTTGAAAATAACTTAGTTATTTTCAAAGGTTTTTGTTAAATAGCTTTAGTTAAAAAAAAGAAAACTCAAGAAAATAATCTAAAGTTTAAGAAGGCACATGGCTTAATGGAGGACTCTTTAAGGTCAGGGAACAAGAATAAAGTAGCCCAATTATTAGCTGACTTGCCTGTTTTGCTAGAACTGGTTAATAAGCAAAAGGGATGTTATTAATTCATTATACCCATTTCTGACCTCCATCTACTGATATTAATAAATAATAAACTAGTGATAAGTTAGTATGCATCCTAAAGATTTATGGTAGAGTTGACTGATTGTTTTCATATATAAAAGATTAGGTTTATGATTTCTTTACGATTCCTTACAAGCTTACCTTTCACCATAAATAATAAAGTAATTGGCCCTTTTTGGGTTTTTTTGTTTTTCTTTTTTTAAAAAATATTTGTTTATTTTAATTAAAATATGATTACATTATTTCTCCCCTTTACTTTCTTCCTTCAATCCCTCACATATACCAATACCAACTCCTCATTCCCTTACAAATCCTCGGCCCCTTGACCTCTTTATGTTTAAATTTATTACATTTACATAAGTACAAAAATCTTGTGTGTGCATAATTTCAGGGCTATTTGGGTAACCAGTTAGGAACTCATCCTAGGAGAGACAAGTTCTCCTTTTCTCCGCAGTCACTGGTTGCCTGTAGTCTTTGCTTGGGGTTGAGCATCCATGCAAATTTGCCCTTCTGAGTTATTGTATATATCAGGGTTCATGTTCACGGCCTCTTTCAGCAGTCGAAATGTATGACATCATGGGAGAAGTTTCCTGTCATTCTGGGAGACACAGTCTCACAGCAGACTTCCTATTCCGCTGATTCTGACAAGCTTTCTGATTCCTCATGTTCTGTGAGTTTTGGGTGCAGAAGCTGTATCGGAGGTAGACCCACCGAGGAGGCATCAGTCCTCTGTATTTGACAAGTTTATGGTTTTCTGTGATTGTCTTTAGGTCAAGGTTTCTTCAGTGAGGAGAAGCTACGTGTCCCTGTGGGCACAAGGATGTTTCTCAACTGCAAGTTTAAGAAAGCTCAGTCTAGCTTGGAATCGGAAAGATCCAAAAATTGTCCCTGTTTGTACGCAAAGGAGATTTTATTTTGTTCTTACTTTTGCAGGATAGCACGAAACTCTGAGGATAGCAGCTGTCTTCATTTAGATGACCATATAAAATCTTCAGCTAAAGCTGAATCTAATATACACCAGAAACTCATCCAAATGGAAAAAAAATGTCCCAATTCTTTCTCCTGATGGAGAACAGATCTTCCCAAGGTCGGGAAACGGTAGGATGAAGAGGACCCAGGGAGCATCTGTGCTGAGGAGCCACAACGGGGAAGTAGTCAAACAGTGGTGCTTTGACTTTGAGCCTTGTCGCAGCAACGGTCTTGAAACAGGAGCAGGAGTTTGGATTTCCTAGCAGTAGAGAAAAAGCTGGAACCTCTGGCTGCTGAGCTGAACACATGAAGAAAAGGGAGGACTAGCAGTTCTAACATCCGTGGGTCCATCCACTGAGATCAAGGTAGCTGGGCCCTCTGAGGCTGTGTGCCCTGCAGTCCTGGACCAGATTTCTGGCTTCAGAGAAATGCCGCCTTATGATAGAAAATGTTGTGTAGCTTTGGCTCATTCTCTGCAAAGAACCTGCCCTGCTCAACGAAGTGCCCAATCTGAAACATTCTTTTCTAATATAGCTCGGTTACCCAGAATCTTCTAGTTTCTCCTTGTTCTCTCTACTATTTTTTTCTTTTGTCTTCACAGACTATTAGACTCTTGTGTTTATTTCAGGGTTTGGTTAAGTTTGGTTTGGTTTTCTGGTATTCTATAAAAAAAGGGTCTCCCTATCAGCTACGGCTGACCTTGAACTGATTACCTATCTTTACTGCTGAAGGGGAAAGTTCAGCAGTAATAAGACCTGGAGTAGGATGGCAGTCCATGTCTCCTCTGAAATCTTTAGTGAGAGATCTTTTGGGTACCATCAAGGGTACCCCTTGACCGTTTGTTAACTTTGATATTTCCTATATTTAGCTCTTTGCTTCTTAAACCAACAGTGCACTTCAGATTCTTTAATATACAGGCGCCTTGCAAGGTCCTTCTTTGTGATCACATTAGGGTACTGATCTGCTTCGAAAACTCCCTCCAGTTCTCTCAGCTGCCAGGGTGTGACACCCCTGTGGATCCGTGGTCGAGTGTTCCTCCGGAGCTGCGGGACTCCAACGGGTTGTGGGACTCTAGCGGCAACCAAGGTCTCACTCCCCTCCAATTGCAGCTGTCCTGAACTTTGGTGGATCCCTTGGCTCGGGTTGGTGATATGAAAACCAGTGCAGATCACGAGGTTCATATCACTCTGATGGTTTGGGATACCCTGATACCTGGGTTCGTCTATGAAGCCTAGTGCAATTTCACCTAAACTGCGTCTTTCTTCTGCCACCACCATCTCTTGCTCATTCTCAATTTCCACCTCTATTTCTGCTTCTTTCATGTTGTATAAACTGGGGTCTTGGTGCTGGTACGTGTGTGCCATGGCCTAAAGCAGTAGAAGTAGCCTCGCCTTCACAAACAGGGATATGTCAGAGAAGCCAAAATGTCAATGTCTTTTTTACTCTTGAGAGGCCAACAATCCTGGAGTTGTTCAGTGCAGGAAGCTAGACTTTCTAGCTGGAAGATATCCTGGTGTACTATGGTCTTCAGTCTTTGTTCTTTGTTGAAGTCCCAAAGAACTTGGTCCTAGTATTGGTTAAAGAATGCCGAACTGCTGGATAGGGTAACTTAACAGCAAGAGCAAGAGTAAGTGTCCTAAAAGGAAGATTTCCTTCTAGCACGTCCTTTTATCTGTACTGCCACCGGAAGATACCGCCCACATTGGAGGTGGGGTCTGTCTCCCATCTCCAATCAGGAAAATCCTTGGTTGCTGGGTGTATTAGCAAAGTCCCGTATGATTAGTAACTCTCTGAAGATTAATTTTTGTTTGTTTGTTTTTCAGTTTTCTGAAACAAGGTCTCACTGTGTAGCCTTGATTGGCCTGGAATTCACAGTGATCTTGTTACCACTTGCCTCTTACCTCTGCCTCCTGAGCTGGGGGATTAAAGGTGTGTGTCAGACTTGACCTTGAAGATTAATCCTTTGTCTTTGTTTTTGTTTTTGTTTTTTCCCTAGAAAGGGTTTCTTTGTATAGCCCTGGCCTGGAACTCAGATAACTCAACTCAGCTGCCTGTCTCTGCCTCCTGAGTGCCGGGATTAAAGTGGTGGGCCACCACTGTACACCTGAAAACTAGTTCTTTAAGATACAGTGTTGAGAAACAGAAATGAAAAGCTCACTGTCACGTCTAAGGTCTGTGAACATTTGATGATTCTTCTTCATCTGCAGGCCCAATGTTGGGATTGCAAGTGTGAGCACAGAGCTGTGGGATTTTTTAGCATGGATTTTGGCTTTAGCCATGTGTTTATGCTAGTCTTGAGCACTTGGGCCATTCAAGTCATGTTGAAGAGAGGAAATGGATAGGATGCAGACCCAAACTCATATACAAGGCTTGCTCCATGATGTTACCTGGGCAATGATGTCTCCATTATTCTCCGCATGAATTTGAGCAATGGCCACCAACTCTCCCAGGCAGGTGAGGATATCATAGAGCTCTGTGTTTGACACTTGATATAAATCCTTGTAGGCCATGTAAACCAGGAAGAAGTTAACACCTTTCTCTTTGCTGAGGTTCTGCACTTCCTGCTTGGCGCTGTCATTCCAGTGGGTGATGTCCCCATGCAAAGCGTAGTCACAGCAGCTCTTCCCATCAGCCCACTCACACCACTTAGGCCTCACTCAGGCCAGACTCAGGTTCAGATACCACATGGCCAATGATCATGGTAGTGCCACCCACTAAGGCAGCCTTTGTCCATTGGAAGAAATCATCCACTGTGGTCATTCCCTTGTAAGGCATCTGGAAGTGAGTGTGGACATCAATGCCTCTAGGGACCGCCATCTTCTCATTGACTGCGATGGTCTTCACACCTCCAGGGACAATCAGATTGTCTCCAATTTGCCAGCAAACTCTAGGTTCACAGCTAATGTATTCCTGACGTGTCTAAGAGTTCAATATCACCACATCACCATGGGGCCATTCAAAGGCCACCACAACTCAAAACACATTTATTAAGTCATCCTCCATGTAAATATCAGCATAAAAGGACTGATCATCATTGATTCTTCCTCCCTTGATTAGAAGATGGTCACTGTTTCCTGTCACTGCAGAAAATCCCATGCCACTTCGCATCCGGATGACTTGTGATAACAGTCTATAGCATATCCACTTGTAACTTCAGAGAAATGTCTTCCAGAGGCATCTTCTATTACCCATAAGTCAGCAGAAGGCAAGGATGCATCAGCAGTCGGCAATGGCATGCACCATGCAATCTCTTAGGGCCAAATCGTTCCTCTTCCATGCTCAGGTGCTCAGAGTATAAATGTGCCTTGCTGTTTTGAAACTGTTTGTACAAACAGCTCAAAAGAGATGCAGCCTCAGGGCTCATGACTGGCAGTGAGGATGAAGAGTATGGTCCAGTTAACTGTGGCTGACAGTGGGCAGCTCCAGGCAACAGTAGCAGCACGATGATGAAATGGATATTCACTTCCTCAGCTCTTGTGTTCTTGTCTCCATGGTGCAGACTCACAACTACAGCTTAAACTCTGAAATAAAAATCTTTATCAGTGAGGCATTCTCATCTTGCTTCCTCTGCATCTGGGTGATGACTGACAAGTAATTGGCCCTTTCTTTGTAACTGGAAAATGCAGCCTGCCTGTAAAAGACCTGACTGAGAAGACCAGCTTGCTTGCCTACATGATTAATTTATGACAAGTTGTTTGGGTATGAATGAATGCACATGTGTTCTTTGGATAATTTGTTTCTCACCTGTAATATGTAAAATGTTTAATCATGTAAGGGATATGGAAAACATTCTG
>LOJH01045495.1:0-13585 GCA_001685095.1 Ellobius talpinus
TGCCCACTTTACAGTTGTGAAGACTGAGGATTGGAGCTGTCAGGGCACTCACATCATGGAAATGAGAGATGGTGCAGCAGGTTTGAACTGAGGGCTGCCGCTGTCTCCTCTCTATCTCTCAGGGGGAGCACATGTCCTTCTGCTCTGGTCTATGGACCTCAGGACTCAGCAAGGTCTTGAACACAACTACTGTAATATCTCTGCACGTTTTTAGGAAATTCATTGCCAAGAGAGCTGGTCTAAGCCAAAGTTCACATTCAACTTGGTTGCACTTGGGATGGTCTGAGTTGACTACGACCTGCTTCAGGAAACCAGAGGGACCAACCAGCCCCAAGGAGGGATAATCACACCTGGTCTCCCTAGGACAAGATACAGGGGCAGGACTAGTGACTGCAGACACACCCTAGCCCTGACTCCCACTGGCCCAGGTCCCCAGGTCCTGCAAACGGCAGGACTGAGGCCCAGCCGAGGATCCCATGACCGTGTTTACTTCACAGCATTGTTGTCCTTTCGGCCACTTCTCTTCTGTCCCCTTCTTGCCATCTCCAGGTCCTCATTTTGCAGCTAGGCACGTGGGGGACAGCTGCTCTTGTTGGCAACCTCAGCCACATCTGGCAGATGTGTCAGCAGGATGCAGAAGGGATGTGTGAGTAGGCTTAATGTGATGTGGGGGAGCAGCTGTGGGCAGAGCTGTGCCTGAGGAAACCGCTTTATGGCCTCCCCCTTCTTTTCTTGTCTCTTCCCTGATTCTCTTCCTTTTTCTCCTCTTCTTTTTTTGTCTCTTTCCACACTCCACACCCCCTGACCTCATCCTTTACCTGTACCTCCTTCTATATTGGTCCCAGTAATTCACCACTGTATTCCCTCATCTTCCCATGACCAAGGGGGGATAGTTATCTCCCTTCTATAGATAGGAAGAATGTAGAAGTCAAGATTTGTAGGGCCCAGAGAGTTCAAGCCCAGTCCCTGGGTCTCTGCTCTCCCAAGCGTTGAGGGAGGAAGCATAGCACCTCAGCCCAGTGGGACAGGAAGGCCAGAGCTGGTGATCCACGCTCTTGGTCTCAGAGAGGTTGTTGGGAGGATGTGTCTCCCTTGAAGCTCGGAGCTGGTCTTGAACCCAGCCTAGACTGAGTCTCTGAACTCCAGCTTAAACCCCCTCCCTGTCCCATGCATGGGGTCAGCCCAGGGTCCATGAAGTTTATCAGATGCCAAACCAGAGAAGAGGAAGTAGAGACAGAAAAAAACGCAACTAGGCTGTTCACAGGGACCCAGGCCCAGAAGACTTCTCCCCCTGGGATTCTGTGACTGCCATTTCTGCACTGGGACGGAGCGCTTAGTACTGGGTGAACCTGAGTGCTTTGATGTCTGTGCTGCTTGCTGAAGGATGTTGTCTGAACTCACCTTCAGCTGTCTCATGGCAGCCATGACTGTGATGCCAGCACTCAGGAGGCTGAGGCAGGAGGATCCTATATTCTAGGCCAGCTTGGACTACATATTGAGATAATATGTCTTTTAAAACAACAAACACGCCAGGCAGTGGTGCACACCTTTAATCCCAGCACTTGGGAGGCAGAGGCGGATCTCTGTGAGTTTGAGGCCAGCCTGGTCTATAGAGCGAGTTCCAAGACAGTCAGAGGTACACAGAGAAACCCTGTCTCAAAAACATCAAAATAAATAAATACAAGCACGTGCGCGGTTGGTAAAGTCGAGGGAGATTGCATGTGCTGTTTCTTGGGTGCATGGCAGACGCCAGGAAGTGTTGCTGCTGCCTCCTAGGTGCCGAGATTGTCCTCCTCCCAGCACCTGCTTCAGTGCTGTGTTCTCAGCTGCCTGTTCTTAGTGTTTGCTTGTTTAGTGGGGTTTAGATAACAAGGCCCCAGCAAACAGCTTGTGATATATCAGCTGCCCACACAAGCCCGGCAGTCTAACGACTTGGGCTCAAACCTCAGTTCTTCCAGTGACTGGCAGGCCACTCTGTCACATCAGGAAAGTCACTAAACCATTCTGTACATCGATTTTCCCACCTGCAAAGGAGGCTCACAGTGGTGCCTGCTGACGGAGGCTGTGCCGGGGGCAGGGGGAGTGGAAGAGATAAGTCAGATGAGCAAATGTTGGCTGGCATCCCAGAGGGTTTTATAGAAAAGGTAATAGAGCCAGACATGGGACCTGCAATCACGGGACTTGGGGAATAGAGGTGGGAAGATCAGAGGTTCAAGGTCAGCCATGGCTACATAGCAAGTTTCAGGCCAGCCTGGGCTACATTCGACCTTGTCTCAAAAAATAAACGAATGTCACTATCATCAACAAAACAAAAAAGATAATGATGAGACTGAGTCACTAGTCCAAGGTACAGCAAATAAATGACCTAACTATTGGAATGCAGGATTAGAATCCAGGACCACCTGGTTCCCAGGCCTATGCCTTTCACCAGCAACCACACACCCAGAAGTATGAGCAGGATGGGGATCCATGACCCCCGCTAGGACTGAGACAGCACAGGAGCTTCACACCTGCCTGTCTGCTCCCCCAGTCACTCTTTCTTAGCTGGGAGCTCTCCCCTCCCACTGTGTCGTTCATTTAAACTACACTCCTTCCTACTTAACTGCAGCTCCCTAGGGTCCTCCCACCTGCCAAGCTTGCTTACCTTGCAGGTTCCAGGGGGACTACAGAACCCTGAGCCCCAGCCTTGTTCTGGGTCTGGGCCTGGTATGAGGCTCTGGGAGAGCCAGGAGAACTCCCTTCCCCCTCTCCCCTGACAGTGGGAAGGTCCATGTTCCAGGAGCAGCACTGCCCCCGCTGCCTGGCCCTCCAGGACCCTCCCTCTAGCCTTATAACCTGCCATTGGCTAGTCTTCCTCTGTCCTTGCCAGGCCCCATCCCGCCTGTCCTAATACACACTGATCAGGCTTCTGCATGCCCCAGTCAGACTCACGTTCCTTCCCCCACCTGAAATGCCCTTCTCCTTCCTCACTGCCAGTGGATTCATCCATCCCTGGGCCAGCTCATCCTGTCATCAGAAAAACCACCCCCATCCTCCCCACACCTTTCCTCTCCAGAGTGCCACCCCACCCCCTCCTGGCTCCCAGAACAAATTCACACATCTATTTCTGCACTTATCCCAGCCTGGCTTGTGTGTTCTTTATGGAGATTGTTGACTAAGTGTGAAGGCTCCTAAATCTTTGCCGGGGGCCACTTCCCAGGCAAGGGCTCCAGTGTGGCTAAGGGGACCCACTTCCCAGGCAAGGGCTCCAGTATGGCTAAGGGGGACTCACTTCCCAGGCAAGGGCTCCAGCATGGTTGAGGGGGACCCACTTCCCAGGCAAGGACTCCAGTATGGCTAAGGAGGTCCTTGGGCAGCAGATCCTGGAGCTATGGGTCCATCTGGCTTCCATAGCCAGGTCAGACTCAGACACTGGTGTTGTCATTTCAGAGATGAGACAATGGATATTTCCTTGAAGGTACAGGGTGCTTCAGAACTGGGCCTCTACTCCGTCATCCTACAAGGACCCTAAACCCTGGTGCAGGGCTGGGCTAGGGCACATTGGAGTCTCCAGTTCACACTGTGAGTGTGGCAGCTGGGTTACTCTGAGTCACTTGAGTCCTTGAACAAGAGGTTTCTGTTTGGCTCACAGCTAGAAGACCGGTTGGGAGCTCTGCTGTGGGTCATGAGTGAGGCCACCTCTGCTCTGGGGTCCTGGAGGGGTCCAAGGCTACTCTGACTATATTCCTCTTCTTGCTAAGCTAGGGGGAAAAAAGCAACAGGCCAATTGTGACCCATAAATATGTCCCAGACTAGGGGCTGCAGAGATGGCTCAGAGGTTAAGAGCGCCTGCTGCTGTTGCTGCAGACTAAAGTTAAGTTCCTGGTGCCCGTGCCTAGCTGCTCACAGCCACTGGCAAGTCCAGCTCTGCCCAAGGGGTGGGAGACTCTACTCAGCTACAGAGGGGGTTCAGGAGATCCAAGCACGGAGGCCACTCATGCAATCTTTATGCCGTGTCTAGGCCTCTCTTTGTACTTTTAGACGGAACTGATAACTAGATGGTCCTCCAAAGCCACTAGACAAGTTCCCTGTTTTCCACCCCCAGAGCTACTTAACTGCGGAGTCCTTGGCTCAGTCTCACATTCCCTGTTGGAAGCTAAGCCTGGATGGCTGCACACTGGCAGAGAAGGGCGATGGAGAGAGTGCCTCCCCGCCCCCAGCAGTGCGACATGGGGGAGGGCACAAGGGTGCCTGGTGCGCTGGGTCCTGAAAAGCGAGAGAGCTGGGACCATGTGCTCTGGACCTTTGCCACACTGTCTTCTGGCACCATCTGCTGTCCAAATTTGGGGAGTTTTGAGGACTTTCCAAGGGACCTTGAAGTTGGGGTGACTAGGTGGCTTAGCAGGTGAAGGCACTTGCTGCCAAGCTCAAAGGTCTGATTTTGATTTCTGGGACCCACGTGATGCGAGAAAGAACTGACCTTCACAAGTTGTCCTATGACTTCCTCGTGAGCACTGTGCATGTGCGTGCATGCCATGTGTGCACTTGTGTATACACACACACACACACACACACACGGCACGCACACGCACACACACGCGCACACTAGGTCTGAAAGCTAAAAAAAGCTTAGTGTGAGGTTTTCATGGTATCATTGCTCAGTGCAGCCTGAGAAACTGTGTGGGGATTTTATTTTTACCTTCCTATATCTGTTCACCCTCTATTTAAAAAAACATTTATTTTTATTTTTAATTATGTGTTTGTGTAAGTTCCTGTGTGGGTTTTGTGTACACGTATCCAGGTGCCCAGGAGAGGTAGGGAAGTTGAATCTCCTGGAACCTGAGTTGTCAACAGTTGTAACCCTTCCGATGTGGCTTCTGGGTACTGAACCTAGGGGTCCTCTGGCTTCTGGGTACTGAACCTAGGGGTCCTCTGGTCCTCTAGGGGTCCTCACAGCAAGTACTCTGAACCACCAAGCTACCTGGCCAGCCCCATGTCCATCCTCTTTTGATAGCAAATGACTGCCACCCCTTCCGCTCAATTTCTAAATCACCTTTCTCCTTCCGGCCATTTGATTTGGATGGAGGCAAGCATTTGGGAGTCGGATGAGCCAAACAGGGTAGTCCATTATCCCCCTGACCACTGTGTCTGGTTCATGGCCACGACGGCCTGGTGGCACATCCAGTTCACTAATCAATCTTAATGCTTTTGTCACTTGGCTTGGCGAGAGACCCTCATCTGAACAAGGGAACGTGGGCTCTTTCTTTACTACTAGCTGTCATACCACTGTATCTGTTCTCAGAGTAAAGGCACCGTGAACTAGGGGCAGAGAGGGGGTGGGAGAGAGAGAGAGAGGCAGTTTGAGGAGCTGGGTCAAACTATGCCTGGAGTCTTGGCTCTACTTTTGAGTTTTTCTCTGGCTAGGCAAAGCAGGATTTTGTCACTGATAACAGAAAGAGTCTGGTTAAACAGACTCGAGATCCCATTTCTCGTGTCACCTTTCCCTGGGGAGACATGAACAAATGTCAGTTCATTCCAGATAGAGCACCATGACAGACCAGAGAAATCATTCTGCCTGAGTCTAGATGGGTGAACCAGTGAGTTTTGGGGCTTGCTTATAGGAACTTGGGTGAGGGGTTTCTTATGGAACTGTGGGCGATTCCAAATCAGTCACATCTCCAAAAAGTCTGACCCCAGCATGGATGATAACCTCCCCATAGCTGCATAGATGGAGGGCCTCCATCTTATTGCAGTTTCCCATAGGGAGTCTCGGCAGATCTGAGTAAGATGGTATTGTCTGCCATCACTGGAGGACAGCAGCCCACAATGGCACATCATAAAAATTTGAACACTCAGAGCCGAGCAAGAGTGCTTAGAATCATAAGTTTGGTGTGGCCCAGAGAGGAAGCCCACAGTGATTAATCCTATCTGGGGGGGGAATGTGGGAAGAGCTTAAGCTGTGGGTGTGGAGAACCAGTTTCTCCATACTGCGCTTGTTGCTGGCACAGATTATCATCCACGTGCACACAGTTGGTGCTCAATAAGTGCACGGATTGACTGACATACCCTATAGGCAACCTGAGCGGGAGGAATCCTGGTCAGAATGATGGTGAGATTTGGGGGGAAGCACCAGGAGTAAACGAGATGCCAATTTCCAGCCTGGAGGCTGGCTTTCCAAGCAAAGAATCTAAAGACCGGAATGGAGATGAAGGCAGTGAGCAGCACAGCGGCTGCTGGGCTAACTTCCTGCCTGCAGAGGCACCTGGGGCTCTTGCAGACTGTGATTGGGTGGTGTGCTCCAGAGTGGTCCCTGCATTCCCTGCTCAGGGTTCACAGGGAGAGAGGGTGTGCCAGGGACTCTGGGAGTTCCATCTGGGAAGGTCTTGCAAATAGTGACATTAATACTGAACTCTCTACGTGCAGCATCTTAAAATATGTCAGCCCGGGGTTAGGAGGCAGTCTCTCTCTCTCCTCTGGACCTTGTTTCTCAAAGTGTAGTCCATGGAGAGGCAGCACCGGCAACTTGTAGGCGTTTGCTAAAAATGCAAGGGCTGGAGAGATGGCTCAGTTGGTAAAGAGCTTGTCACTCAGGCAAGAGAACGTGAGCTCCATCCCCACCCAGCACCTATGTAAAGACTGTGGTGGTGCCCCCTTGTAATCCAAGTGTGGGGGAAGCGAAGACAGGGGGATGCCTGAAGCTGACTGGCCAGTTAGCCTAGCCTAATTTATGAACCCCAAGTCCAGTGAGAGACCCTGTCTCCAAAAAGAAGGTGGTCAGCTCCTAGCAACACATCCAAGGTTGTCCTCTGGCCTCCTTGTATAACTGAGTGCATGTTGTCACACGGCACATGCGTGCACATGCGCACACACACACACACACACACTCGCATGTACACACACACCATACCAGCTGATTGTGACAACTTTTTAAATTAGATTCTCCCACTGTCTCTAAAGCTGGTTAGAATTATCTGGGCATATTTAGAAAAACATTGCTGGCTGGATTCCCCTACCCTCAAGGTTCTGACTCAATGGCTCTGGGCTGCAACCTGGGCATTGGGAGCTCTGAAAGTCTAGCAGGTGTTTTTCATATGCAGCAGAGGTTGAAGGCCACGGCTTGAACTGTATGGGGGTGTGCTCCCCAAGTGAGGTTCCCATGCTAGCAGTGCAGCTGAAGTTTCTCATATGCAGCTGAGGTTGAAGGCCACAGCTTGAACTGTATGGGGTGTGCTCCCCAAGTGAGGTTCCCATGCTAACACTGCAGCTACCATGGAGCCTTACTAGAGATGAATCCTCTAACTTGGGGCCAGAGGCCAGCATTTGTGTTTTAACTTCTGGGTCAGTAAGAAAAGTCCTAGGTTAGTAGAGGGGTTCAGGCTCGAACACCCCACTCTGAGTCTGAGGGACCCTCTTTTCCCCTGAAACTGGAGTTACAGGTGAGCCACTCAGTACAGGTGCTGGGAACTGAACCCAGGTCCTCTGGAAGAGCAACAAGTGCCCTTAACCACTGAGTCATCTGTCAGAGCCCTACTTATCCTCAGTTGGCTTCAGTTTCCACATGTGTAAAATAATGGAAGAGTGGGAACCAGTTCAGAGCTGCCTGCTCCCTTGCTGTTCTCATGGCACACATGGCTAATTCATTACAGAACCCTAAATTCCTCCCAGGAACTTTCTCAGTGCCCTCCAGCCCTGGACTTGCAGGCATTTGGAGCTGTTAGGTTGGCACTGGAGTGGATGCTTCAGGCTGTGGCTAAGATCTCTGATCTCTGAGTTCAGGTGCAGGCTTTGGGCCCTATGCTCTGTCTCCAGCCTCCTTCTTTCCCTTTTACCCCAAGGAATGGGGAAGCTGGTGTACCTGTGGGGCACAGGTCATGACACCCCGTTCCACACACCTCATATCTCCTCTTCACTTTGGCAGAGCTGACCCTGCCTACTGGGCTTTTCTTCATCTCCTCCTCATCCTCTAGAGTGAGATGCAACCTTTAAGGCCTAGCCCCAAGACTAGTTCCTTAGGGAACTGTCCTGATGCCTGCAGACAGGGACTACCCAGCACCTTCCTTCCTGCCCTGTGCACCTGCATTGAGGTCTGAAGCGTCTGAAGGGTGCTCGGCACAGCCTGGTGGGCTTGCTCCTTCCCAAGGAGATCGTAGGAAGGAGGGGGCAACAGAAAGCTGCGGCAGATCCATGGCCATCGATAGGGAGCTAACAGGCAGGTGAGTGAGGTGTTAACTACAGTCACTGAACCCCACTGAACCCCGAGGTTGGGACCGTCAGACCGGGACTGTATCGTGCTTCACATTGGGCTGAGTTCAAGGACAGAAGAAAGCTACCTCTCTTCTCCTCTTCATACCCCCACCCACTGTGCTCAGTCCAGCTGGAAAAGAGGGAGAAGTCCATTCCTGCCACACTGACTGTGCCCCTACTGTGCGTTCAGCCACCAGAAGCCTTAAAGAGCCATAGATCCCACTCCCAAGGGAATGGAGAAGGAGAAAGACACGTTGAACCCAAGGGCACACCCAGCCCTGTGTGAGGCAACCATATACTTAGCACTTACCATGTGATCGCTGAGTGGCAGGAGTGTATGCCAAGCATCTACCATGTGCAGGTCCCCAGAGAATATGTATGGGGCACCTACTGTGAGCAGGCTCTCATGGGTTCCATACTGAGCCCCAGGAACAGAGAATGAGAATGGAGGTAGTGTACACTGAGCCCCAGATGAGAACCTCACATCATGGAAACCAATCATGGTCTTTCAGAAGCATGTCTGTATTTCCTGGCCCCCATCCACCCCAGGGACCCACTTCCTCCTCTGCCAAGTCCCAGTTCCTAGGGCGTGCTGTCTCTGTGCAGAGCCTTGGTCCTGCCTTGGCTTGCCCTCTGCTTTCCCACGGCAGAGTGTTCAGGCAGTTCCGATGCTTCTGCAGATACACCTCTCATTGCTGAGATGACGCTGTCCTGCGGGGGTTTTCTCTTTCCTCACACTGTAGAGAAGGGCTGGCGCTCGTTTTAGTTTGGGAAACCAAGGTTCTAAGAGGCCAATGGATCCCACTGAAGTCATATAGCCAGCCAGTTCAGAGAGCTGGAGTGTGACTGGGCGCCCAGCTGTCCCAAGGGACACTGGGTGAGTGGCCCAGGTTAACTGTGGGTCTCTGGTCATGCCAGTCCCCAGAGACCACCTGATGGCCGTTCTGCCAACCATAACTGAGCCTTGTTCTCAAGTGGTCTTTCTTCTCCCCGTTATCCCCCTAGATGTCTGCCCAGGAGCCCAGCAAGCCTGAGGGTGTTACATCCCCAAGGGGTGACGTATGACGACATTTCTGAGTGAGAGCCTGGCAGCAGATCACAGTCTGGGGGCGGGGCTTCCCCCTCCTTTGGGGGCTTGCAGGCTGCATTTACCCACCAGGTTTTCCCGCCCACAAATAACTACTGAACAGCTTGCCTGGGAAGGAGAATTCCTGGATTATGGAGCCATGATTCTAAATGGCTTTTTATCTGTGTGTGTGTTTTTTTTTTCATTTCTTAGACAAAATTGTTAAAATTTGAGTGAGTTAAATGAAGAGGAGATAAAAAGCAGTGCACATCACGGCATAGGAGATGGTGTCGGACACCTTGGAGGAAGAGAAGGGAGACATAATGGCCGCCACTGCCTGCTGATTTTCTGAACTTATTCCTTATTTTCCTGGCATGGCCTCTTTCTCTTGCTCCGCATCGTACACACAGGAAAAAGAGAGCCCAGAGAGGTCAAGTAACTGGACTAAGGTCGCATGGCCAATATGCAGCTGTGTTACAATTGAAGCCAGGTGTTCTGTCTCCAAGGCTATGTCTCTGACTCCTGGACATGCTAAGTTGGATCACTGCCCACTGAGAGGCTGCCCAAGAATGATGCCCTTATCATATAGCTGGTGGGCCACAGAACTGGGGTTAGAACCCAGGTTCCATCCTTGGTGGGCATGGCTCTGACAGAATCCCACAGGGAGAGGCAGGGGACTTGTCCTCATCCACCATATACCTGGGTCCCAGGCAGCCACGGCATGAATCCTCTAACACAGTGGTTCTCAACCTTCCTAACGTGGCGGCCCTTTAATATAGTTCCTCATGTTGTGCTGACCCCCAACCATATAAAATCATTTTGCTGCTACTTCATAATTGTCATTTGGCTACGGTTATGAATTGTAATGTGAATATCTGCTATGCAGGATATGCGATATGCGACCCAAAGAGGGGTTGTGACCCACTGATATCAGCTCTTTAGACCCTGGGTACCAGCTCCCAGAGGCTAGGAAGGTGCTGTCCCTGCTGTTCAACCCTTTAAGGGATTATTCACACTGCCTGATGTGAGTCTCCGCCTCTTCAGCTTGTCAGTCATCAGACCCATATCCCAAGCTTCATTCCACATCTGGAAGAGGGGATGAAGACCAGCACCTGCCTTCTGGGCTTCTTGGAGATGTATGAGGCCTCGGAACAGTGCCTGCCAGCAGGATACGGTACGTGCTCAGTAAAAGCTGGTTCTCCGTTCATCCCTTTAACTGTGTTCTCAGTGCGCACCTGTGTGTCCATGCAGGAGAGTGCACACACAGCTCCCAGTCACTCCAGCAGCAAGCTCACAGCCTGTGGGGAGTGGGAAGGGGTCAAAGGGAGGAGCGGTCAGCAAAGGGCAGCCTAGATAAGTGCAGGGCACTTAATGATCTTAGACAGGAGTCAGTGAAGACCATGGCAAAGAGACAATTAAACTTAATCCTGATGGTGGAGGGTCCTTTCACCTCCTGGGCAGCCACATAGGACAGGTGAACAGGGAGCCACAGGCCAGGCATCTGGAGCAAGGAATAGCATTCAGTGACCTAGGAAGGAAAAACTGCCCCTGTGAGTTCCCGGGGTGGCTAGATGTGAGCTATGTCTTGGGCAGTGAGCAGAGATTGTACATTGGGCTGTCAGGAGTCTTGGGAAGTGTTGGAGGCTAAGAAATGCACCCCAGGTCACCATGAAGAGATAAGTTGGTAGGGCTCTAATCCTAGTGTTGGGAGACAGAGACAGGAGGATCCCTGGGATTTAATGACCGCCAGTGTAACCTAATAAGTGAGCTCTAGTTTCAGTGAGAGACCCTGTCTCAAAAATAAGGTATACAAGCCAGGTGATGGTGGTGCACACCTTTAATCCCAGCACTCGGGAGGCAGAGGCAGGAGACTCTCTGTGAGTTCATGGCCAGCCTGATTTACAAAGCAAGTTCCAGGATAGTCAGGGCTTCACAGAGAAAACATGTCTCAAAAAAAAAAGAAAGAAAAGTGTGCAGTGAGTCCCCCCTCCCCCACAGAAAGAGAGAGATCCTAGCCCCTGGTACCTATGAATGGGACATTATTTGAAATAGAATTGTCACAGCTGCAATAGGTGAAAAGGAGGTCATACAGCCATAGGGTGGCCCTTAGCCTAATGTCATCAGTCTCCTTAGACGAGGAACGAGAGCCAGGAGGGTCAGACTTGGTGAATACCAAGGGATAAAGGCCGTTCAAGGCAGAGATTGGGAGGAGCACCAGGAGTGACTGCCCCCCAACCAGAAGCTAGAAGGGCCCAGAAAGGGATTCCCTTAAGACTGCAAGGCCCTGTGACAGCTGGGGCTTGAACTTCCAGACCCCAGGAGAGGGAAGCAACTCCTCTTATTTGAACCACTCATTTGTGGGACTTTGCTCTGCTGCCCTGACAAACCTGCCTAGGCGCTGATCTGCCTCCAGAGTTCATCGGAGGGTGACCCAGAAGGTTCTGGCCTAAGTTGCTTCTCTGAAGCTCCCATGATGCCTAGCACTCTGTAGCACTTCGTAGAGCTGGCACCAGACCACTGCCTGAGCTGCTGAAATCCCTTCTACCTGTTTAATATTTCCTGAGGGTCCCAGATTCCTGGGTTCACCTCAGGGCCATAGCTTTAGCAGTGGCCTGGGTTCACTGCTGAGAAATACAGCTGGCCATAGGTGGTGACAGGTCCAGCCGGGTTGGCATGAATCATGTTTATTGAAGACAGGAAACAAAGGGAGGAAGAGAAGAAAGCCCAGGAAGGGGAGGCGGCAGGCAGAGGTGCCGCATGCGGTAGGGGCAGCCTGAGAAAAGACCCATTCATTTCCTGATGCTTGCTCCAGGACACCGCAGACCAGCATGCTGGCGAGGTTTATCTGCTTGCTTCAGCTGTGAAGTTCACTGTGTGCCAGCAGCTTGGGTGCTTCAGGGATATGCCAGCACAGGAGGGGACAGGAGGCCCCCCAGAGCAGCTTCCAGCCCATCTTTTGGCCAGCAGAGGCCTGGCTTTCAGCGCTGTCCAAGGGTGAAATTGCTTTACATTCTGCCTGGTAATGAGGTGTTGCAAATCTCGGCCCCCAGCCAGGAGGAGCAGCTCCGGCCACTAGCCTTGGCCCAGCCACACTCCAGCCAGGACCAGCCTGGCTAGCACAGCCAGGGAGGAGGATGGGTACAAGTATTTGAGGTAGGGACAGGGAAGCGCAGAGGCAGAGGGTCAATGCCAGGAGGTAAAGGGAGGAGATCTTTCTGAGAACCACCAAGTACTGAGCATCTCATGCCCAGCCCCTTGTACCCAGCATTTCGTACTCAGTACCACGAACTCAGCACTTGATCGCTAGTACCTGGAAACCTGCTCAGTTAATGCTGCTTTACACAGCAGGTCTCTAGTCCCCTGGGGCTGCCACAATAAATCAGCAGGAGCAGGAGATACTGTCACCTTCTGTGGCTGCCAGTCCTAAGCCCAGGTGTTGACAAGGTCGCACCTTTTTGAGGCTCTGGGGCTGATCTATTTCACACATGCTCTTCTCCTTCAGTGTCCCCGGGCTGATACAATCCCTGGGCTGTCACTCCAACTTCTGTCTCCATCCCGGTACAGTGCTCTCTCTATATGTCTGTGTTTGGGCTCAACTGTCCCTCCTACGAGGGCACTAGATTAAGACGACACTAATCCTGTACGACATCATCTTAACCTCATTTCCACATCCAGTCCCATTCCCAGTGTTAGGGATTTAGGACACTAACCAACAATCGATTAATACTGACTCACAGGTTCTGCTGTCCATCCTGCACTGTACTAGGAGCTACCTGTGACTTTGCTGGTCATACTGTCACACCAGAGTTGGATACCCATCTTACTGATGAGAAGATTGGGGCTCAGAGGGAACACACGCATACACACACACACCACGCATGCATGCTTGCACTATAGCTACAGCTGGGAGTATTTTTTATTTATGCTTTAATAGATAAAACTTGCCTGAAGATCAGAGGATAAAACTAAGCTACTAGAGGCCAGGCAGTGCTGTCACACACCTTTAATCCCAGGATTTGGGAGACAGATGTAGATGGATCTCTGTGAGTTCAAGGCTACCCTGGACTACACAAGATCAATGCAGAAACAGATCCAGGTGGTGGTGGTTCACACCTTTAATCCCAGCACTAGGGAATCACATGACTTTAATCCTAGAACTAAAGGGGAATGGATATAAGACAGGAGACAGAGGCTCAGGGCTCAGTCTGCAGTTGCCCAGTCTTGGTAGAGGTAAGATTTCTCCAGTGGCTTGGCTGCTTTGCTTTTCTGATCTTCAAGTTGAACCCCAATATCTGT
>LOJH01045498.1:5925-20743 GCA_001685095.1 Ellobius talpinus
CACTAATCCTGATGACATGGGGTTGATCCCTAGCACACACATGGTGGAAGGAGAAACTGGCTTTCACTGGTTGTCCTCTGAACTCCCACCCTTTCTTACAATATGCTAGCCTGTGGTTCACTTTATGTAGTTTAAGAACACAGGTCAGGGATGATACAATCTGCTCTCATGTTGGGAAGGGCTAGGTAGAGGTAAGAACTAATTGTTCTTAGAAATCTGAAATCCTGGGTATCTAGGATGGGGTGGGTGGGTTCAAGGCAGGCACATTTCCTTGGCTTTCCTGGAAACAAAGTCTTGGAGGGTCAAAAAGGATGCAGTGAATCAAGGCTATCTAGTCACAAGAGGACCCTGTCAGGAAGGACCTGTCTTTTTCAATGCTACCTCTGATGCTGGTCATAGGTCAAGATTCAAGCTCTAGAATGAAGTATTCTGGTTGGGTCTCTTGGGTTTCCTAAGAGGCCAGAAGTGGGCCAGACAGCAGGCAGCAAAACATTATGCTATGGTAGCTTGGTGGTTAGTCTTTATTTTCAATTTGACTAGCTGTAGAATCATGATGGAAAAATACCTATGTGTGTCTTTGAGAGTATTTCCCGAAAGATTTAACAGAAAAGGAAATAACTAACCATGATATGAGCAACACTATACTATGGACAAACTGAGTACCAGAACTCAGTAATTTAGGGAGGATCATTGGAAATTCTTCCACCAAGACAATATACAGTGGATGAAGAATTATCCCAAAAGATATGTGACCACTAGGAAAGAAAAGGGATGCTGGGAAACATGTGGAAAGAAACAAAGTCATTTAGCATCTATAAAATAGTTTCCCTGGGCAAGTTATTGTTGTTTTCAGGCAAGATTATTTGGTGATAGACTATAAAATGAATTGGAGCTAGAAAGACGGGTAAATCAGGAATACTCTCTGCCTTGATTGAACATTAGAGGTTATGTCTTGTGGCAAGTAGGCATCTAAATTGAGGGTCCTCAGATTTAATCTGTGGGCACAGAATCCAGGTCACTGCTTCCAAGTCCAGGAAGACATAGTACTGTGCCTGTGTGCCACGGTAGAGTATATGTCATATTGGATGAAGTTTAAGGTGGCTCCTAACTTGGCTTAGCTTAGACTACATCAGGAAATAGAAGCAGACAGCTCATCCTACATCTGCAAGAACTAACTACCCCTGGGTTTTTGTAATCACATCGAACTTCACTATATCTCAAAGCCCTCATCTGTGTTAGATTAAATAGCTCTGTGGGGAATGTTAATGTGATATACTTTCACATGGACTGCTGAGGGGAAACTTAGTAACACAGAAATTCATATATATATATATATATATATATATATATTCTCAAAGTGTATCTGTAAACAAATGTGGAGATTTGGCTGGGAGAACCTCTTATTCCATAACTAAACTTGTGAGTTTGAAGCCCACTTTGTGGTTAAGTGTATTTGAAGCTCATATCATGCAGGCCCTGGGACTTGGGATTACAAATGACATCCCACGTGGCCCATTATTTTTAAAACCCTAACTCAAGTGTGTAAATGCCCATGCTTCTAGGCAGAATGATTCATGCTCCTACCATGCATTTTCTCCTTTGAAGGTCCTACCATGCATTTTCTCCTTTGAAGGTTGAACCAATAATTCTATCTTGTACTTTATTAATTTCCTCCGTCTTCATTCTCTGGCCTTCCACCCAAGGCTTCTTTCTCTCACTTTATTCCAGCTTTCCTCTTGCTCTAATTAAGGCTCCTTCACAGAGGCTGACATTTCTGTCACTGGAGCAATCTTTGCCTACCTCATTCATAACTGATCTATGAGCGATACTCCTAACACCCCCTTTTCCTCGCATGAATTGGTCATGATTCTTTAGTCCTGCTGCTGTGTATAATGTCCTTTATGCTTGTCATGCATTTGGTTTCCACTGTTACCATCCAACCTCCACTTTTGCATACCTCACAAGTATATTAGGCACAAAAGTTAAAAGTCTCTTTTCTTTCATTTTTCACTTTTGTAGACTGTTATTACTATTATTGGTAAGGCTTATTTTTAAAGTTTCATCATTTTTCCAGTGAAAATATCAATCCCAGTTGTCCTAACTTAGGATTCAAAGCTCTACTGCCTTTTTACTTCACCTCCCGCAGTTCTACCAAATACAGTTGCCATAAGGATGTCTACTACCCAAGACCATTCATTCCTGTCTGTGTTTACTGCTTCTCTTCCAACTCTCTTAAATCTTCTCACTTTGTGTCTACCTTTAGAAAGCCTGCCCATCCTTTAAATTATTTTGCAAGCCAAGTCTTTTATAATTTTAATTTATTATTTTAATTTCATTTTCCATTCCATCCCCCATGCCTCCTCCTGCCCTCCCCTCCCATACACTACACCCAACTGGTAAGGGCTCCAATGGGAAGTCAACAAAGTCTGGCACACTAAGTTGTGGCAGAACTATAACCCTCCCCATTGCATTAAGGCTGAGTGTGGCATCCCACCGTAGGGAATGGGCTCCAAAAAGCTAGCTCATACACCAGGGATAGATTCTGGTCCTATTGCCAGGTGCATCACAGTTCGTCCAGGCTTCACCACTGTCTACCACAAATGTTGGGCCTAGTTCTGTCCTATGGAGCTCCACAGCTGTCAGTCTAGAGTTCATGAGTTGCCATGAGCTTGGTTCAGCTGTCTCTGTAGATTTCTCCATCATGATTGTGACCTTCCTTGCTCATATATTTCCTCCTCCCTCTCTTTGATTGAATTCCTGGAGCTTGGTTGTGGGTTGCAAACCCAGTCTTGACTTTAGGACATTTTCTGATTGTCAAATATATAATACAGTCTTCATTCTAATGTCTCAATGCTATCCTCTGATTTTATTTGATACAACTTATAATATTATTTCTCTATCATTAAGGAGTTCCTGGTGCTGGCTTTAGTCACAAGAGTATAATGTTTCTTTTATGAATTGAAACTTTAATAACAATAAATGTAAATAGCAATAGTGACAGTAATGGGATGATTTCTATGTGCTGTAACTGTCTATAGTTTTGTATACATGATCTTGGGTCTCTTTACCAGCATTGCATGAAGTAGGCATTGCTATTCTTGCTCATTTGCAGATAAGAAAGTCAAACTCTGGAGAAGAGGAAGTAGTCTGGGTTCCAGAAAGTTTTAAAGTCTGTAGCTGAGCTTTGATCTTTCCTGAACCAGAAAGTCACTCATAAGCAAGTTTTCCTAACCCGGTTTCTCAGTCAGTGACTGGAATTCAGTTCATTCATCTTTGAAGTACCAACTCAATGCGAAGCAGTGTCCCTATAACTCAGTGCACTAATGTGATAAGCATAGGTAACCCAAAGCATCTCCAGCTAGTTTACTTAAAATTGGTGTTTCCTCTAAAGGTACCACATAGTCTTATGAAGGACAATGTCATGGATTAAAGATAACAGTGAGCCTGGTGGTGGTGGCTCATGCCTTTAATCCCAGCACTTGGGAGGCAGAGGCAGGTGGATCTCTATGAGTTCAAGGTCAGCCTAGTCTACTTAGTGAGTTCCAGGAAAGCAGGACTGTTTCACATCTCAGAAAAAAAGAAGAAAGATAACAGTGAATTCCTTTCTGTTCTTTATTGAGAGATAGAGTTGACTTCTACTCCCTTGAATTGAATTGGTCTTAGAAACTTATCCACCTAATAATATGGTAGAAGAGTTTCCATTCCCGGACATTAAGGGATAATCAGGTTCTACTTTTCTCCTGGCCTGGAATGCGCTCTAGAGAAGTCTATAGTCTCCAGGAAAGGAGCCTAACTAGTCTGAGATTGATGGGCATAAAACAGAAGCCACACAGAGATGGTCAGGTTATAGTCTCAGCTAAGCCTTCTTGTCAGCTCACTGTGGCACCACACTTATGGGTTGGTAGGGCTTGTCTGCCAAGCTCTCATGTGTTGGAAGTTTGGTCCTAATGTGGCAGTATTATGAGGTGGTAGGACTATTAAGAGATGGAACCTAATGGACGGTGATTACAAGACTGCCCTCTCCGGACCCTGACCTCAGTCTTATCCCCAGCCATCATGCTATTCACCATGTAGTCATTTAAGGACGAAACAATGTTTGATTTTGGGCTTTCAGCTTCAAACGTTGAGGGGTCAATTTTCTTTATATATCGTGCCATCACAAATCATTGTACCAGTGAAAAACTGACTAACAGAGGGAGTAAAGCCATGATGCCCCTGTTGCCCACTAGTCTATCTGCTAGTTAAATGACACCACTGAACAACCTCAAAGACAGGGATCGGAAGACTGACCCAGATAAGCTCTGCTATAATTCCAAAAAACCATGAGACATAAGAAAATACTTGCTGTGGAAGGTGCCCAGTTTTGAGTTCATCTGCTCCATGTGCAGCAATTGGTAGCTGTAATCTACTAGAATCACATGACTAATAACTGGAGACTGTTCGGCTTCACTGTGTGAAACAGTTGGGTCTCCATATTCTTTCTTTGTTAGCTGTTTGAACTGTTTGCGTCCTTTCCCCTTCCATAGCCTAACTTTGTTTTCTCATATATATGGCAAGAACTGATTATCGCACAATTTATATATTGTAGTTTATATTTTCTTCTAGTTGAAGCATTGAAGGCAATTGATAAAATGCTCAAGTTTTATGGTATTTTGTCTTGGGTTGAATTTGAGTCAGTTTTCAACATTTGCTTTAATATATAGTAGTCAAGGATAAGGGGTCATATAATACAAATATTTATTCCAGGAACCACAGTTCTTTGTGTGGGAGGGAGGCAGGGAAGGCGAAGATCTCCACAAAGAATTATATTGTGCTTCACTTAAGGGCCTGCTTGCCTTATTTATCTGTCCTCAAGTGACCTTACTTTCTGACTGTGGAGTGTATCAGCCTTCTGGAATGTCTCCCATGTTCATTAGCACAATATTGATCTCTTGAGTGACCTCCATTACTCAGTGTCTTCCAAAAGTTCTTTGAGAAGCAAAAGAAATTGTTACCTCTGGCATGGTCTGCCTCTTTGTCCTCCCTCTTATGGCTGAAATTCTTCAGTGCTCTGGTGATCCAGGAATAGTAGAGTGAATAGTGAATATCTGTCTTCTATCATCTATCTATCTATCTATCTATCTATCTATCTATCTATCAATCATCTATCTATCTATCTTTTTTCTCTTACAGTAAAAAATGGAATTTATATCTAGATCAGTAGTTCTCAATATTCCTAATGCTGCAAACCCTTTAATACAGTTTCTTGTGTTGTGGTTACTCCCAACCTAAAATTACTTTGTGGCTACTTTGTAACTGTGCGAATTATAATATAAATATCTGATATGGGAGTCCCAGAGGAGTTGTGAACCACAGATTGTGAACCACTGATCTAGGCAATAATATGCCATTGTCTCCTCCCTTAAGAGTTAGTTTAGTTGGGTGGGTCAAGGACCTAGCTAAGCAACTGCCTCACAGGAAGGCAAGGTTGCCTTTAGGAAGGTAGGCTTATGATAAGCCATGCTCAGCCTACATATAGGTGGGATGATTAGCCCCCTTAGGAAGATTCTGTACTCTACTTCTCAGAATTCCCTCTGCCTAGCAGTCTGTATGGAGTGTAGCTATATTGCTTCATAAGTCTTCTTGTTTTTTTGACTTATTCAAGAAAACATATCCTTTTTCTTTTTCTCTCCTATCCTTTGGACTAAGCATGCTTTTTCTAACACTTTGGGCTTCCCTCCTTCTCTAAATCATATCTCCTAACTACCACATGACTGTTTGTCTGCCATGTGTCTGACCTCCATAGTGTCTTAAGCACCATGGCTTAAATGAAGAGGGCCCCAATTTCCCTGGTATTGTAACTCTGTATAATGTAACATTTTCCAGATTTTAGCTATCTCCTTGACTTGGTGCTATTTTATTTTCCCATTTCTCTTTCTTCTCTGTCTCTCTGTCTCTATCTGTCTGACTCTCTCTCTCTCTCTCTCTCTCTGTGTACATGTGCACACTTACATGTTCATGCATGTGTGGGAGTGCTTGGGTACATGAGCACATATGTGCAGGTACATGTTTAGGCCAGAAGACAACTTTGGTTGTCTTTTTTTTCATGTAAGAAGTAACTTGTTTTTAAGACAATGTCTCCCACTTGGGCCTAGAACTCATGATTAGACTGAAGATATGTCACAGTAACAACCTTACCCCACAGCCACATCTTCTGGAACTTGGGTCTATTTACTCCACAGGGAAAACTCCCTGTAGAAATCTTTTGGGATGATGTCCTAGTCCCCTAGAAAGGCACATGTCCATGACTGTTTCTCTTTGCCTTTCTTCATATACTTTTTGATCTCTTTATGTAGCCTCCAGGTATGCTGTAAACTATGCTCCAAAAATTTACCTATACAAATTTTATTGCCATTTTATGCTCTTCATAATCATAAAGGGTTTGGCTCTTCTCCACCTTAAATGTCACTAATAAAATCAGAAACTTTGAAGTGGCATTCTAGAGAGACCTACTTCTTGAATTAGGCTGTTTATCTTCCTACTGTGTACAACTGGTATGCTTATGTGACCTTGAAAAGTTATTTCACCTCTATGAATCATAATGTCCTAAAAGGGTAAACAATCACAAAATCTAGTTGATGAATTACAGAGAGGTTGAAAGTGAGTGCATGGGAGGAATTTGAGGAAGGAAAGGGAAATGGGAAATTGTATAATTATATTATAATTTCCAAAACATTAAAACTACTATAAAAATGAATTATCCACAGAAATAAGATAGTCCATTAAAGGCACCTATCAGAAACTTTGATATTGAGTTCATTTGGTGACTAAATCATCATTACTTTTAACAGATAGTTTCTACCATGGCATAGCACATTAGGTCCATGGGGTGAGAGGAAGGAACAATGTGCAGTTCCCAACTTGAAGGACTATGCCACCAATTTTTAGACATTTGTGTCTCTATGTAAAGGTATACACATCTTAGCATGTAACTGTATAAACCAAGTAATAAATATAACTCTCTGTAAGTGCTGGTGGCATTACATATCAATGATTCTCAACTCTGCTGCTGTAATACAGTTATGTGAAAAGTTGTTAGAAAACACACTTTCCAATTCTTATATATTATGAACAAAATTTTGCTCATATAAGAACATTTTCAAGATGTTCCCGAGGTGATTTTTAATATTAAATTGTATTACTAGTTTTCTAGAGCTGCCATGACATATTTCCATAGTCTGGGAGAGTTGCAATATCAGAAACATTTTCTTGTACAGTCACAATTCGGAGAACTGAGTCTGAAATCAAATTGCCAAGGGTCATTCTTCTTCTGGAAGTTCTTCTACCTCTAGAAACTCTGGGGAGGATTAGTTTCTTCTTCTTTGTAACTTTCAGTGGTTGTCAGCAGTCCTGAGTGATCCTTGGCATGACTGAAATATTTGCCTCTGTACTGTTCCCCCTGTGGAACTGTGTACAAACTTGTCTCTCCCTACAGGATACCAGCTACAGAATCTGGGACAACTCTAATTCAAAACAACTTCATCTTAACTTCATTATCACTGTAAGGGTCATATTTCTGAATAAGAAAACATTCACACCAAGGAATAAAATTTGAATGCATTATTTTTGAGGAGACCATTCAACTCATAATTGAGAATCATTGTTTTATATCATATGAGGAAAAAAACCAATGGTCATAGCCATCACCATTTATTAAGCACTTGAAAAGAATCATCTCAATACACACAATAAGAGCACTGTTTCCCCTTGTTTTAGTTGTATAAATAAGAAATCTGAGCTAGGAAGAGGCTTTAAGACTTACCCATTGTAGGTGGCTCTAAGATAGGAAGTTGAGACTATGGGTTTTACTACTATTACAAAGACCCACAAAGATGGACTTAGATGTTTGTGTTATCTCCCAGCAAGCTATTTTTGTCTTGATAAAACCATGATTTTATTCTGTAGCTATTGGGACTCCTGCTCCAATGTTTAGACAGATAACAAAATGAGGTAAGATAAGCCATTGGACTGGAAGTCTGACTTCTACATATTGTTAAAATATTTTGTCTCAAATGGGTCAAGACCATGATGGGGAAACCCAAGAATCAGTTGACCTGAGCGAGTGGAATATCCTTGACTCCAGACTGACAAAAGGGGAAACTGCATAAGACTGAACTAAGACCCCTGAATATAGATGACAATGGTGTGGCTTTAGGCAGTATATGGGGCCACAGGCAATGGGACCAGGATCTAACTCTGATGCATGAACTGACTTTGTGGAGCGCACTCTCTATAGAGAGATACCTCGCACAGCCTAGACACAGTGGGGGGGGNGGTAGAAGAAGGGGTTGGGCACCTTGGTCCTGCCTCAATGAGCTGATGGGACAGACTTAGTTGACTTCCTAGGGGAGGTCTTAATACTCTGTGAGGAGCCAATAGGGGGTAGGATGGGAAGAAGGAAGAGGGATCGGATCTGGAGGAGAGGAGGGAAGGGAAACTGGGATTGGCACAAAACAAACAAATAAATATTAGGAAATGTTAAAGCAAAAAAGAGCAGTTAAATATTAAAAAAATAAATGAACAGACAGAAAAATTGTCTCCTATGTGTATACAGACCAAGGTGCAAATGTTTACGATATTGGAAAGGTAATCAAGTAGCATCTGTCCATAGGACTCAATTTGCCTAGGTTGATATCAAAAAAAGATGTATGAGAAATTTCAAATGAAGAGAGTTCTGAGTTGAACCAGCAGGCAGAATTCAAAGACTTTCTAATATTTGAGTTGCAAGGATTCTCAGAAACCATCTGATGCAATTCCTTCTTTTGTCAAGGAGATGATGTGATTTAGAGAGAAATCATTTCTAGATTCCCCCAGGTAGACAGAGGGAGCAAGCGTTCCAGAGTCCCTGAGCCTATTTCTACTCTCCATCCATGATGTCATCACACTTAGGCAGCCTCCTACCTACCACACTCAAGAGCATCCTCTCACACCTTCCGCCATTGTACTCGCAGGTTGTGAAGCAGGTACTACCGAGAACCTAGTTTTCAAGTTACTGGAGCCTAGAACCTTTAGTTTCCTTGCCCAAGTTTGTAGCTTTTAGGATCATGAGCCTCATCTAGCTGATCCATAAATTACATTGTAACTACTTACCCATACTGGTTTTCTTTTTCAATGCTCATTTAATCACTTCCTTCTTCCTTTTATAAATAAAGAAGAGTATAATCAACACTGGACTTATTGCTAGGAGTGGATCTGGCAAGGATGGACACCTCTGTAAAGGCCACAGGATGAAACAGACAATAAGTTTGTTTCACTAATTTAACTTCTAGAGGATCCATAATGAAATGCTATCAGCAGAGGTGGTGTACCTTCAGGCAAGAAGGCGTGTGGCAAGACCTTGGGCTATGGCTATGGGAGTTGATCAGCAGACTCTGCCACTATACAGCACCTGGGAAATTAGGTAAAATTAAAAGCAAATATTAACAGAAAAAAGTCAAAACCTACCAATTTTGGCAATCTGGAAATTGGCTAAAGTCAGAGAGCAATCTGAGGAGCCCATGTGCTTAAAATCCTGTTACATTGTAGGTCTGGCAGGCTCCACTGCCGTAGAGCCTTTTCTAGGATGGAACAAGTGACAAGGATCAGCAGCTTTGCTGCTCCAGTGGAAACAAAAATGAGCAGATTTGAAGAGGTGGCGAGGCTTGGCAATACTTTCAGTAAACATGAGGGATGTCAGCTAAACATGTTTAATCAAACTGCCTCTTGCAGTATGGCTAAAGTAGGTGTATTCTTGGCTGAGGCAGCATTAATTCTGCTATAGGCTAGACAAGACCGAGAGCAGCTACTTATCTGCACTAAACCACTGGTGGAGGGTGGAAGACTGTCCCTGCAGGTGTTTGATCATTTGCTAGAAACTATGTTGGGATGTTCTAAAAGGGATTCTTAGGAAGCAAGACAAAAGATTGGGGACATAACAGAGGGAGGGAAGAATGAGAAGAGAGAAGGAAAGAGGGGGAGAAGAAATAGAGGAGGAAGAAAGGGAATGAGTAGAGTTATCAGTCTATGCATCCTAAGAGAAACAGATTTCACAGTGGTTGAAGAAAATTAAGTAATAGCACAAAAGAAAACAGCAATAACAACCTTCAAAGACGGAACAGAGAATCAGAGTGAAGACCTGATCTACTAGTTTATATGAAGGTCTCACTTTCAACCAAAAGTTGTGAGACATACAAAGAGTCAAGAGAGTATATTTTATACTCAAGGGAAAGAATATGTCAACATAGTTCATGGAGCCTGATCCCATGCATATGACATACTTGACTTAGTAGACAAACACTCCAAAATTAGCTGCCACATTCAAATAACTAAATGAAGCTACGGTTAAAACAATTAAATGAAAGCATGACAATAAAGTGAACTGTAGTTTTCAATAAGGAAAGAGAAATTATTTTAAAATAACAACATGTAAGCTCTGGGTTTAAAGAAAATCACAGCAATTGAGATAATTAGAAGAATTCAATAGAAGAATCAGTAGAGGAATTCAGCCTACAGACAGGTCAGTGAAGGCAAAAAAACAAAAAAAAGAAAAAAAAATTCAATCTAGAGAACAGAAGAGAAAGTTGAAATGAAGACACTATTAAAATGTACTAAGTGGAACCTGGTAAGAGCCTCAAGAGAAAAGGACACAGAGTTAAGATCAGAAAAATATTTTATTAAATAGTGAGAAATTTTCCATAAGTTGGTGAAAACCATTATTGTGCATATCTTGATTACCAAGTGAATGCTAAATAGAGGAATTCAAGGCTAAGCACATATAGACAGATCATGGTTAAACTGGTAGAAGCCAAAAGCCACACAGCAATATCACACAACTAAGACGGTCTCACAATCTGTGATTCATATGCATGTGAAGACATATCCAGAATCTATGTCTTTTTCGTGGGCAGAAACTTAGGTTTCATTTTCATGGAGACCTGAGAGCTGAATGGGACCATATCTTTCTTGAACAGACACCTTATGTTCATTTGCATGTGGTATTGGTCTGTGGCTATGAAATGTAGCACTAATATTGTAGGGAACAGGTAATATCCAAATCCACATAGCTTGGCCACATGTGAACAGTTAGTTGCTCTCATCTGATAAGAATATTTAGGATGAACTTCCTGGCTACGAGCAAAGTGTCCTTTGCTTCTATGCAGAACAGTCATACATACCCTCCTCTCCTGCCCACCATAACAGAATGTTTATACCTGCAGTGGGCAAAAACCAAATAACTAGTAAATTGACTAATAACTAGCTTAATGAAAACTGGATGCTTATCCTAATTTCTCAACCCCCAAATCCCATGATTTCTCATTCTCTCTCTCCTGCATACCAAACCAAGCTGAATCTCTTATTCTGAAATTATTAAGAACAACGTTGAGAACTAAATGCTTAAAGCATGGCCTGTTGTGGAATAATTAACTGCAAATTCAACACCCTTCCCTCTCTACCATCCCCCTAATTACCTGAAACAAAAATTATCTGCTTTCATTGTGAATTTGCAGCCCAGATAGCTATCTCTGGGAAAGGACCAAGTTGCATATTACCTTGACCACCAATATCTCATCAGCAATGAGGCCTTGATGTATGTGAAATAGGTCAGAAACTGGGCAGCTGGAGACAACAGGAGAATTTCCTGCTCTAATCTTCTAATTCCCCTTATCCTTCAAGGGTATTACCTCAGCAGGATTCAAAGAAGGCCTCCTGATGCTGGTAAAACTCTTTAGAGGCAGAAAAAAATTGGCAAGCTTAAGACCAAATTCCCAGCTAGCAGGAGAAAGTAAAGGGTCTAATTTCTATCAGGGGCATCACATTGCTCTTACTAAACTCATGAGTCACTTAAGGTCAAGGGGTGGGTCTTAGTTTTTTATTTTAACTTTATTTATTTATTTATTTATTTGTTTGTTTGTTTATTTATTTATTTATTTATTTATTTATTTTACATCCTAACACCAGTTTTTCCAGTCCTGGTTGTTAGTAGGTTCAGTCTCTGTGAGCTCCTATGAACCCAAGTTAGTTGAGTCTGTGGGTTTTCTTGTGATGTCCTTGACTCCTTTGACTCTTATAATCCGTTTGCCCTCTCTTCAGCAGAATTCTAAGTTTGGCCTAATGTTTGGTTCTGTGGGACACCAACCTAGCCACATGACCTTCGACCTACAGTCTGTCCTGCCTATGGGATGTGCTAGGGTAAGAGTGGTACAGAGATTTGTTAGTGGCCAACCAATGACTGCTCCAATCTGGTCCAATCTGAGACTCAGGTCATGAGAGTGAGACTACCTCTGACACTGCCTGGAGTACCAGGACCCAGTGACTTAATGGCCTAGGGACTTAGAATAGAATTAAACATAATTGGAGTAAAAAGAATGTCAATGTACCAATGCCTAATGATATTCTGCTATACTCATAGATTAGTTTTTATCCCGAATGTCATCAGAGAGGCTTTTTCTGGCAATGGATAGAAATAGATGCAAGGGGATGGCTCTTATTTAATGTGTTCCTTTGAATAATTACACATAGTAGGTATTCAGTGTTAAAACATTATTTGCAGAATATCTGTTGCAGGAAACTGTAATTGGACCTGTGTTTAAACTAATGAATGGGCCTTTGGGTAGTATGGATGGGGTATGTAACTCTCTAGGGAATGCATTTCTTCAGCCTTACTGGATACTGGAGATTCTTTATGATCAAAGTCAGTTTCATTTCTTTAATCTGTTGGCAAATACACCTAGAACATTTCACAGACCATTAACACATATTTGCTCATTTTTATTTTACGTATATGAGTGTTTACCTGCATGCATATATGTATACACTTGTGTTCCTGGGGTCCAAATGAGCCAGTTTTATATATAATATCTGGAGTTACAGATAGTTGTTAACTATCATGTGGGTGCTTGGGAGCAAACCTGGGTCCTTTGCTAAAGCACCAAGTGCTCTTGCTCTCCAGCTTTCATTTCTTTCTTTTTAATTACACTGTATTCCTAAATGCACTGTGCAAAGAGTAGCATTTTAAACAAACATCCTAATAACTCTTTTCAATTTGCCAAACAAGCTGAATACCATTTCCACAAGTACTTAATTCCCTATGAACTGAATTGTTAAGAGTTTTACTCTTTTGCCTTTTCCTATTTTCTTTTCTATTTAACTTTTCCATTCTCATTCACTCCTTATCCACAGGAAGATGAGGGGATGGACAGAGACTATTTATGTCAATCAATATTATATATATACACTATATATATACACTATATATATACACTATATATACACTATATATATATATATATATATATAAATATCCACCTCTGGTCACAAGGTTTTATGCTATTTTTTCTATCAATTGATGTGGGATTCCCCTCTGTATGCTGTGATTACCATTAATGAATAAAGAAAAGTGGCTTGGCCTGATAGGGTAGAACAGAGCTAGGTGGGGAAAGCTAAACTGAATGCTGGGAGAAAGAAGGGGGAGATAGAGAGAAACCATGTAGCCCAGCCGGAGCCAGACAGAGGAACTTTACCCGGTAAGCCACAACCACATGGTGATACACAGATTACTAGAAATGGNTTGATGTGGGATTCCCCTCTGTATGCTGTGATTACCATTAATGAATAAAGAAAAGTGGCTTGGCCTGATAGGGTAGAACAGAGCTAGGTGGGGAAAGCTAAACTGAATGCTGGGAGAAAGAAGGGGGAGATAGAGAGAAACCATGTAGCCCAGCCGGAGCCAGACAGAGGAACTTTACCCGGTAAGCCACAACCACATGGTGATACACAGATTACTAGAAATGGGTTAAATCAATGTGTAAGAGCTAGCCGATAAGAAGTTAGAGCTATAGGCCAAGCAGTGATTTGATTAATACAGTTTCTGTGTGATTATTTTGGGGCTGATCTGCTGAGCAGCCGGGAACAAACAAGAGGCCTTCCTTCAGCAACTTAGCACCAACATGGCCAATTAAAATCCACTTAAAATGTCAGAGACTTTGGGAAGGAATCCTGGACACAAAAAACAGAGTTAAACATGGTTTGGTTGTGGCATTTTCTTGGGTGGGCTCTGTTTGCTAAAAGCAAGCAGAGGCATTGTTCCTTTATTCAGTGGCTGCAGAAAAAGAGCCACACTGTTTTGAAAACTGTGGCTTCCTAGGCCATGCTGCCAGCATGAACTCTGACTCTTTCAGGAGACCAAGCCCTCAAATGGGGTTTGTAAGCAGCCTGTTACAAACTGCTTAATGGCTTGACACAGACCGGCTGATACTTGGAACTGGGGTGGTGTGCACGGTTCAGAGGCAGTGAATGGACCTTCTCTATCATGTTGGGCTGGGCAGGGCAAGCAGGCAGTGCCATATTATCCCTAGCAATGACACTGCGTAAGTTCATAAGAAGGGCTTAGCATTTTAGAAGCAGTCCTGGTTAGAAAAGAATTTCAGATATACAATAGGACAGATTCAGACATAAAAGACCTCTAAATGAAACACAGTTTGTTTAAAAATGTACATAGGCTTGGGAGAGAGAAGAAAAAGAATATAGACAGTAATAAAAAGAAAAAATAAAGTCTTTAAAGAGACAGAGTACAGACAGTCATAGATTAAAAGGGCAAAGAAAATAAAACAAACCACGTAAAGATGGAAAATTCACAGAGTCTGGATTATATATATTATTGTGTTTTCTCTGAATTTTTTGACTATGAATGGGCTAAGTACAAATAGACATTTTATTGTATGGACTGCTAAGCTAAACCAACATAAAAATCTTAAAGGTATCTTGATTTCAAAATATGGATCTAAGGATATGTTGCTTTGGA
>LOJH01045500.1:622-14206 GCA_001685095.1 Ellobius talpinus
TATGGCTCCACACACACATCATATGGCTCCACACACACATCATATGGCTCCACAGACACATCATATGGCTCCACACATCATATGGCTCCACACATCATATGGCTCGACACATTTTATGGCTCCACACATCATATGGTTCCACACACACATCATATGGCTCCACACATCATATGGCTCCACAGCCACGGACATTTAGTGGATGCAGTGAAACAAAGGGAAAGAGAGGACTTGAAGTTGGGAGGGGGATGGGTTGAAGGCTCAAGGGAATTGGAGAGGGAAATGCTGGGTGAACAGCATCATGCATTGGATACATGTATAAAATTAACAATGATTAGCTTAAAATATTAAAGAAAGCATTAATGTGAGAGCACACTTTAAAAAAACTATAAAGCAAAATGAATTCTTTTTTAATCTTTTAACAAAAAAACCCAAACCACTAGTTCCCTAAATGCAAAAAGCGAGTCTTTGGAATAGTCCTAACTAAATGTATTAATTATAGCTTTTAATAATTTTATGATGGCAAAAGCGAGTGATGAGGCCACTCCTACTTCCTCGACTCTCAAGCTGCGAAGCACTCACTTAGATATCACCTTAACAAGCTCTCCATAGCTTAAATTTGATTGCTTATTCGTATAAGAGACATATATTAAGCGTCTGCCTTATGCCAGGGGTTACACTACTCTCTGACCAAATGGAGATTGGGATTCTTGCTTTTCCTTTTTCACTGACCCTTCTGCTTCTCTGTCGTATGAACAGTCATATCTAAGCCATATCCTAAAAGGAGTATATACATATAGGCTGGGATACTGGAAATAAGGGAAGGAGCAAAGAATGGTGGGAATGATTTATTTAGGCAGTCAGCATCTTACAACCTTATATACCCTTTACTAAGAGATGACACAGGCCAGAGAGGTGACACAGGCCAGACCCATGGGCGACACTGCGTAAAATATCAGAACCTTTCATGTAGGGCGTAGTAGAGAGGCAGTAGTATAGTCATGAACAAAAAGCAATGCAAAGTTTATCTAGTAGTCCCCTCGGTGACTCTGAAAAGCATGCATTGTCCCCTCCATTAGGAGTGTCCTTAGAAGGAACTCCCTGAAGACCCTGGTGGAAAACTCCATGCATAAAGGAATTCAGAAACAGTAAGCAGACCAGAAAAGGACCCAACAAAGGCTGCTTCCCTCCTAACCTGGGCAGCAGCCAGTGCACTCTTGTGGTCTTCCAAAGTCACTACAAGCCGTTCATGCTCGGAGAGTAAATTCTTATGCTGTTGCTACACAGAAAAGAAGTTTACACGTTGAGCGAAATTAAAGTCGCAAAACAAAAAACTCTTTGGCGTGGTCAACCAAATGTTACTCCCTTATTGCTGTAGCGGCAGCTGTTAAGTTTAACAATTTCTGGAGGGAGGAACGATTGATGAGGTATTCTAAAATCTATCAAAAGGGCTACCCAAATAAACCTTTCTTCAGTGGTCAGCTTTGGTAAATTAAAACTATCTTAAAGCGCAATCATCCAACTAAAGAACGAGTTCAGTATTGATATGAATCTTCAGATGCCCTAGGTCACCTTGAGTTCATGATGTTGAGATGGCAAAAGTACCAGGTATACTCCAAGTAAGCAATGACCATGACAGTAATCCAGCTCTGCAAAGCAGATCAATTAGGGAATGAATTAATTAAAAAAAAGCTTTATTTTTCGTTTTTGATGTGTGCGTTTGTGGTGGTGGTGCTGGTGCTGGTCACTATGTATGCCTGTGTGTGCAGTGTCCACAGAGGACAGATGAGGGCATTGGATTCCCTGGAGCTGGAGACATTGGTGGTCGTGAGCCATGGTACTCAAAGCCAAACTTGGTTCCTCAGCCAGAGCAGCAAGCACTCATAATCTCTGAGTCATCTTTCCAGCTTCCTGGAATGACTTTTGAAGCCATTCTGCAAAATAAAAGAGATAAATTCTCCAGAGCCAAATATCTGGTTGCACCTTACCTTGACATCTTGAAGCTGAGTGTGAATGTCTTGGTGTGCTTTTCTTAGTTGTTTATTCTCTTCTCTCAGATTATAGACAGTTTCTGTTTTATAACAAGAACAATCATACATAAATCTTGGTAATTCTCTTATTTTTTATGCCATTATTTGAAACCCGAAAACTTACGTAAAGATGTGTTTTGATCTTTAACAGTAAAATATTCCAAATCAACAAAAGATTGTATCATATAGGCACACCCCCTAGGTTCAAAGGCTCACTGCAAAATGACGTGTGTCATTGGCTGAAGCCTCTGGAAACAGGCTATGCACTACACATGAGGGCAACAACTTTAATCACACAGGTGCTGACAAACATTTCTGTTGATAAATGATCCCCTGGGACTAAAATTAACGGGCAGGTACTCTCTGACGTGAGGATCTTCACAAAGGAAAAGTAGTTAAGAATAGAGCAGGCTTCATTTCTCACAGCATGAATGATTCTCACAAGGTACTTCAATTAGAGACAACAGAAACCCACCTGACTGACGATAACCTATAATTTGTCTTACTCCTACCATCGCGTTCTTGGTTAATCTAAATTTGACTCTGAGTAGGTCTTCTCAGAGATAAAATGTGAGAGCACAGAGTCAGAGTGAGGTTCCAAAACCTTCCCTCCAAGCCCTACTTACCACCTTCCCCTTGCAAATTCTAGATCTACCTCTTTAGTTTTAGAAATTCTATCATTACACATGTTTTACAAGTTAAGTACTATTCAAACGTACAAACTTGGTGGGATTTTTTTTTTAAATTGCCTATATAGTCTTTTCCACATTTGAGTACTCAACAGCGTTTAAAAACGGATCTAACAATATCTGGCAATATTAGGCCAATGGTCGCATGGCAATATATAAATAACACAAGGGAATGCTGGCAGGGTGATGATATAACTTATTTTGGAAGAAGCAATGGCTGTGAGAATAAAAGGGGACACAATTAATCCCTGAGTCAGGATGACAAGTCTTAAGGAAATCTGGATTATGGCAGACAAACTGTCCTCATACAGGGATACCTCTGCAGACGGCTCCATCTCTACAGGGTGTGCTAAGCATCAAAGGAGAGTTTCAGTCCCCTTCTCTCGCCACACCTGGGACAGTTTTACTTTCTTACTGCCCCCTCTAGACTCCTGGGAACAGAATTTATGCCTACATTTGGGGAAAAAATTAAGAACAAAGTAGGATCTTGCCTTCATGTCATAGTGGATTTTCCCAGAAGTTAAAACAGGACACCACTGGCCATCACCAAGGATCTTTCGCATACTGTAGGCTACATGGGGCTTTTAACACTTGAAATACCTAAACTCAACTAGCTGGCTCTCAATTTTAGTTTGCAGTCTTATTGGTAGTGGCTTGCATGCTTTCACTGGGCTCCTGCCAGTAAGTTTTGCTCAACAGCCTCCAGTTCTTCACATGTTAAGTAAACAAGACCTGGCTGCCTGCCTCCAGGTCTGTGATGAGAATTAAGTAAAACTCTCCACCAGAAAATTTTACCTGTTCCCAATACATCAGAGAAACGTCTTATCAGCTATTCACAAAAATCAGGAGCAATTACCTAAGTTTCCAAACTGTCAGCCTTCCTTTGGAGAGAGGAGAGGTTTAGATACTCTCCTTGTCTCACCTTAAACTACCCAAGATTGCCTGCACTTGTGGACCTTGGCCACTGCTGCCCTTCATGGGTCACAGAATGCTTTAAGGTTATTGCCTACGTCTTTTACCCAGAGTCATGTCTACTAACCATGTAAGTAACCAACTAACCCAAGTAAGAAAAACCAGCAGAGGCCAACCTGATCTAGAAATTGCCTCACTGAGATCTTCCTAGGTGATTTTAGATTGAAGTTGACAATTAACACCAATTATTACAATCAAACATAAGCACAAATGTGGAAAGTGTCCAACGAAATGCCAGATCCTTTCTATACTCAGTTCTTCCATAGCTCTTCAAGAAACTTCTTCTAAAAGTTGATTCTTGAAGTGGTTTTTTTGCTTTCTATCTCTCCTAGTGCTGTGTGAGTGTGAGTGTGTGTGTGTGTGTGTGTATAATGTCCTTTCTTACTGAGGACTAGCTCCCTAAGGCTTACTGCCTTTCCACTTCTGTCCTGAGTGTAAAGTTCTGAGGCTGAAATACCTTAGTAGTTAGATTCACATAGATGTATCTTCATGTTTTCTGTAGCTCCCATTTCTTCCATATGAACTATTAAAAATTTACTATATATGAATCTCATTTTAAAAATAACGAGAAAGAGAATGGAGAGATGGTTCAGAGTTTGAGAGCACTTACTGCTCTTCCAGAGGATCCTGGTTCAATTCCCAGCACTCATAGAGCAGCCCACAACCATCTGTAACTCCACTCCACTTCTGGGGTATCTAATGCCCCTCTAGGGTGCCCAGAAACATGAGGCATGCTCACGGAGTCAGCCATATATGCAGGCAAAACACCATATAAATAAAACTAAAACAAAATAAAAAACAAAAAACCAAAGGGTTATGTATAAGGGAGGCTGCCAGTCAGTGTGCCTACTAAAGCTAACTGCAATGCATAATATACAGACCTTACAGCGCCTGTGTATAGCACCTGTGTGTACTCTTTTTGACATGGCGCACAAAGACATCTCTAGCCCTATCAAATACCTTTCAGCTTAGAAAGTTCTTGTTCCTTTTCTTGCTGAAGCTGCAGGTATCTCTGCTTGTGGTCATTGAATGTTCTGCTGAAGTCTTCCCCTTGCTTTCGGTGTTCCTCTTCCAAATCACTGTGCTGCTTCTTCAGCTCCTCATGCTGGCTCTGCAAGACGAACGCTTGAGCAAGGACACGTTCCCTGAATCATGCAAGAGTCTATTTTTTGGCTGCACGGCCTTTCTTTCATCAGAAGGTGAGGATTAATGAAAGAGTGAGCTCAGGTAAAGTTATTGTGTCATTTCTTTCGTGTAATTCCTTTTCATTTTCTTTACTCTTCAACTGAGACCATGGGAAAATACAAATCTCCCCTTGGTTTTAAACATAAATAAGAGTAAGAAAGTAGTTTAAGAGAAGGAAAATGGTGGATTTTTAGGGTATTCCCTGGATTCAAATTACCGTAGAAACAAGGTAAAGGTAATGATAAAGTTAACCTTAGCCACTTTGTTTATTTTCTCTACTTAGCAAGCAAGATCAAGACTCCACAGTATTCATGGAAGGATTCGGGGCAACTCCATGTTAAGTTATCCAAATCTGAAAAGGCTCACGACTTTTTATGGCATGGTATTTGTACATATCCACTACCGTGTTTTCAGTCATTTCTAGATTGCTCATGCTACCCAATTCACTATAAATGCTGTTGACTGCAATGCCAAAGACATAAAAAGTCGGAATATGCTCAATGCTCGCAATTCCCTTCTAGATATCATAGAAATACACAAAGGCAGGGGTTGGACCAGAAAGGACCACTCTATTCAGCATATCTTTGATTTTCAGTGTTCTAGTAATCTTCTTTGAAAGAGCAGTGGGTGTAGAGGAGATGGAGAGGGAGAGGGGACTGACTATCTTCCCTTTGAGGAAAATAATGTATTGTTTCTAGAATTGACTTTTACTTATTTGATTTTATAATTCTGCACTGCCGTCACAAGTTATTTAAATTCTACATTCTCCAAATGGTTATGTGGACGGATGCCCTGCTTCATGTCATGTACTGCAATCTTTGAAGATGGGAGAGATTCTGGTTTCAATAAGAAGTGTGCGCTTTGCTGATGTGAAAGCACAGGAAACACTAAGCTAACACACAGGGTGAGGGCCAATGAAGTGGGAGCACATAATGGGTTTGTGCACGGTGCTGCATGCTAGCACATGGGGCTGATGAGGGCACACAGTGGGTTTGCACATGATGCTGCATGGGCACACAGTGGGTTTGCACAGGGTGCTGCATGGGCACACAGTGGGTTTGCACAGGGTGCTGCATGGACACACAGTGGGTTTGCACACGGTGCTGCATGCTAACACACAGGGATGATGAGGGCACACGGTGGATTTGCACATGGTGCTGCATACTAACACACAGGGCTGATGTGGACACACAGTGGGTTTGCACACGGTGCTGCATGCTAACACACAGGGCTGATGTGGGCACACAGTGGGTTTGCACACGGTGCTGCATGTTAACACATGGGGCTGATGTGAGCACACAGTGGGTTTGCACATGGTGCTGCATACTAACACACAAGGCTGATGTGGACACACAGTGGGTTTGCACACGGTGCTGCAGGCTAACACACAGGGCTGATGAGGGCACACAGTGGGTTTGTGCATGGTGCTGCATGCTAACACATGGGGCTGATGAGGGCACACAGTGGGTTTGTGCATGGTGTTGCATGCTAACACACAGGACTGATGAGGACACACAGTGGGTTTGTGCATGGTCTTCATGCTAACACACAGGGCTGATGAGGGCACACAGTGGGTTTGCACACGGTGCTGCATGCTAACATACAGGGCTGATGTAGGTACATAGTGGGTTTGCACAGGGTGCTGCATGGACACACAGTGGGTTAGCACAGGGTGCTGCATGGCCACACAGTGGGTTTGCACAGGGTGCTGCAGACTCTGCTACTCCTCTCTCCCAGCTCAATGGAATCAATAACTCTCTTGCTTTTCTTCCTGTGGTTTTGGTCTTCCTGACATGTGATAGTGAGTTTTACTCCAGACCCAAGGAAGGAAGATGCTTAATTAATAAATTGTGTTCTTGGAGTAGATAAAAGTACATCAATTAAACATTAACAACACAGAGGAACCTTTTGAGTTCTACACATTCCAGTCTGTCTAAGATAAAAGAAAAACCACCATGAGAGAGCAAAGAATTTTAAAGATACCAAAGAAATTATTCAAAATGTAGATAACCAGAGAGTCTAATAATTATATAAAAACTAAAGAATCATGCTGAGGCACTGAAACTATAGAAAATTTTTAGACAACTATGACTACATATGCTAGGCCAACTTTCTACAAACCTCTATTTTTACATTATATATAATTAATTAGTTCAACTTGCCTACGCCTTTCTTCATTCATTCAAGACATTTTAAGTTACTTACTTTCAGCATCTGATGCTGGACATTCAATGCACTGTATCTGCTATTGGAATCTTGCTGTAAATAAAAGAAAATCAAATCAACAAAAGATAGCTGATCTGGGCCTTTTGCTGAGGACAGCTTCACTTGCTTAATAAAAGATTCTCAGTTTTGCTTTGTAAGCTAACACAAATTCTGCGATAGAGACAGTTTATCTTTAGAGCCATCTCACTTTATTTATTTATTTATTTATTTATTTAGCCGTATTGAAGATGGAACTCGGGGCCTTGCATGCACTTGGCCATCACCGACCACTGGGCCACCCCCTAAGACCTCCTATTGCTTTATTTAGCAGCAGAAACAAGGTTCCAATTTTCTCCTGGGTTTGTTAGAGTTTGTTAATGTAAAGAACGGGATGGAATCATACAATAAGTTGACAGGGTTCTTAGAAATAATTTGGTTCTGTTTCTCATAATCTAAAGAAGCCTAGAGGCCTAGACACACAATGAACTTCTGAAAGCCACTGTGTATGGCTAATACAGAGCTTAGGGGCCAGGACAGGGGGGAGGGGCGGAGGACAGACCAATTAAGAGCAGACCTCACAAACTCAGAATGCCTTGAGGGAGGAAGAGGACCTTTCTTCCCTCCACTTCAGTGGGCATTCATGTAATCTTCGTTTCCCACCAGGGGACATGGCTGGGGCTTCTAAAACCAGAACTGGAGCAAGTACTCCATACAGCAGCGGAGGGAGGAATGGGCTGGAGCCCAGGTTGGTGTTGGCTGAACTCTGCCTTCTCCTCCCATGTCCATGACCATCCCTGCAGTCTAAGGGAGCAGCTGTCCACACAGGCCTCCCAATTCCAAAATCCTAGGCTTTCACTCCCAATCACTATACTGAACACACCTGGAACATGCCCCCCTTCGTTCCCTCGGATGGTTTATCTTTGCCCAGCAGACCCCTGCTGTGCTCTGTAACCATGCAGGTGCGTGCCCGTGGTTTCTTTCCATAGCTCCTAAAATAAGCGCCATTTATGCTTTATTGTCTCATTGACTGTCCTTCCCTTTTCTTTTCTTTTTAGTTTATAAAGAATTACATTACAAAATACACAATCGTGTGCACACACGTCTGGTTGGGGCTTCTCAAAGCAAGTAAGCGTTGAAAGCTAAAAGGCTCTCCTAGGCAATTCCAAGAACTGACTTTTCTCCATTTTGAAATCCCTAAACACTAATGTTTTATTCAACTAACACTCACACATTTTTCTAGTGTAAGAGATAGACTGGCTTTTCTCCAATCAATTTTAACTTTAAAATATTTTTAAATGTCAACATCACTCATTCTGTCCATAATTCATTCTTCAGATACTTGCAAATGCCAGCTCTAAGGCAGATCTCTTGTTTGATAGCATTTGAGTAAGGCAAACAGAAGTATTACACGTCATAGGAAAGAGACACCACGAACAAATAAAGGAGCAAAAAAAAATATCCTTTGTGCTGGCCACACACAGTAGCACATGCTGGTCATTCTAGCACTAAGGCATCAGGGGCGGGAGGAGCAGGAAGTCAAAGCCATCCTTTGCTACACAAAGATTCTGAGGGCTTCTTGGGGATAAGAGAAGCCATCTCAAAAGTCCAGACCAAACCAAGCAACCAAACAAAGTCTTCACTTCATATTAGCATGGTGAGGTGATCTCAGTTCATCACTAATCACCATCAATATGTCCAGATGCAGGGCAAGGTAAGTTTTAAATGAATAATGCTTCATGTTTTCCTCTTGGAATTTTTTTTTTTAGCAGAAATGCATGTCCAACATACAATGCTGGTGACTGATAAGAGTACAGTTTTTCACAGTAATATTTTTGTCCCTCTCAAGGTTCATGAAAACAAATCAAATACCACAACAGAGCAAAAGCCTTACCCTTCCTTTGTTCAGTGTTTCTTGTGCTTCTAACTTATAAACAAGGAAATCTAGGAAAGATAAAAAAATGCAGAAAGAGAAAGTGATAAGTCAATCCATTTTAAAACTTTTCGACATCTCAGAGAAAAAAAGCTGTACTTTACTCAGACTTGCAAAAACGTTCTCAGTTCGAGTCAATCTATTTGGTGATTTATGTATTTCATCTTGCTTCTCAAAGCTTTGGAACACAGATGACAAAGCATGCCGTCTTCCGCTTCCCCTTCTATCTGTGAATCCTGCATCCCCAGAATCCGTGTTTTAATCAAGTGGCTAATGGCGCACTTACAATATCTCTGAAAAGCTTCCTTCGAAACTGAGAGGCAGGGAGTGCATTTGGAGACAGGATGATTTATTGCTATCCACCAAAGGGACTCCCTTCAGGAACTGAAAAGACAAGCCACCTTCCATGCTCTGAAAACTTTATTATCCACTAGATGGCGCCATAAAATCACTCCGTACAGATAAGTCTTCAGCGTTTCTCAGAATTCTCAAGTCTGTTCAACCCAAGAGAGTATTGCACAGAATCCAGCACCCATCACTGAACCTAACCTTCTACTCCACCAAGGGAGACAAGAGCTCATATTCCGAGATTCATCACAAAATGTGAATAAATAAAAAATAAAAGTGCAGACAGCTTCCGGCAGCTAGACGCTGGAGTACATGCCTTCCTAAGAAGCCCTGATGACAGTCAACAGCATTGCCAGGGTCACCTGCTCATTTCTGACTGAGACATTTTTCATGAAATAGTAATAACAGCGGCTTCATTCAAAAGATTCCAGGTAGTGTTTCAACTCACACGCCACAGATATGTAAAATGGGTGTATGAAGAGTGGCCATGTTCTAAACCCATGCATGTTTTCCCAAACCCCAACCGTGGACAGGTTTGCTGCATTCGAAATACAGCTAAGTTCTACAGAAGGGAAGTCATGTATTATTTCGGGAAATAATTTGGGAGCTGACGTACGACCATCATGAAGGCTGCAGAAGCAGAATGAAAGCTAAATCCACTCTTGAGCCTGTAATGCACAGGCTTCTCTGTGGGACGGGAGGAAGTGGAGACCTCTGAGTCACGGCCTGATGATAAAGCTCACACATCCTCCACCTACTATCTTACCTGAGTTCCCAGAGGAGAAGAAAAGGCTACTTCCCATCGCCGAGCCTGGATAAAATGTCGGCATCATGCCGAGCATTGACAGCTCTTGCTCTGCCCACCTATAGCACTGGCTTTCGGCTGATTTGAGAAACAACTTAGAAGAAAAAATTTACAAAAGCAAAAAAGGAAACCGAAGGCCACGAGCTCGGGCTGTCTTACCTTCCTTTGCTTTCTTGTGCTCAAGCCTTTCCTTTTGCAAAGATTTCTCTAGTCTTGATCTGTGTTCGTATACAACTGGAAAAGGAAGAGTTAAATTTGTCAAAGAACTAAAAGGTCCAGAGGAAAACTCACAGCAATTTTAAAAACATCAACCAGTAAAGGGCCCCGCATTCAACTAAGGTAAAAATATGAAGTCTGACATCTGGGGTAGAGGGTAGACAGGGAGATGTATTCAACGATCTGGATTCTGTGCACGCAATATGCACAAGTTATACACGCGCTGTGGGGCACAACTCCGGGAGGGCTCCCTAGCAAACACCGATATGTCTGTTAGCCAGCACCTTTTTCCTCTGCTGCTTTTTAACTACGTCCGGGAGGCTCAGCACATCTCTTCCCGGGCAACTGTGTCCACTTGCAAGACTTCAGCAGCGGTCCACACAGCATTTGCGCCCTCGCACGCATTCCCTGCGATCACTTCCCTGGTAAGTACCAGAAGAGCATTTCCCTTATCTGCAAAGTCGGTGCGCCCCGAATCTCAAGCAAAACAACCTCCACAGAGAGCGGCATGCCGCTATGAATGCGCTAAGGGGAGAATCTCTTTCCACTTCCTTCGTATTGGAGCGAGCACAGAAAAGAGACACAGTGAAAGAAGATGGGGGACTCTCCAGACACCTCATGAAGGCACCCACAAAGAAAGTCAGGTTCACTATCCATGAGAGCAAACCCATGTTCGTTCTAGAAGGTACTCCTGCCTTCTCGGCCCTCTGCTTTTCACCCACGATGAAGAAGCCAGAGGTGTTTGGAGAGTATGGGGGAGGACAGACTCGTGGAGGGATTGGCGCTCCGTGGCTCTTACTACACTGCTGAACAGATACCTGTAGCAAGCAGAAACTGCAAGCGAGAGAGACTTCACCTCGGAATGAATGAGATATGATACATTAGACTAGACTAGATCAGACAACGCAACCAACAAACTAATGCCATGTGTACATAGGTATAAGCCATTGAACAGTTCAGGGGTATTTGATCTTGTTTGAATTCCCAAAGGAGCCTTAGAAACCAACAAATGTGTCTCAGACTTTCTTTGGGAAAAGAAGGCTCAGCTGCAGGGTAGTTTGAGCAGGCAGTGAGGGCTGAGAAAAGGATCTGTTCAATTGCAGATGTACCCTCCAAGTCTTGTTTGTCCAGCATTATGTTAACTATGATCTCATTCTCCGGCAAGCTAAGCCAATTCCACTGCTCCATTCTTTGACCAGACCCAAGCACCCCTGGGCTATATACAATTCCTTCTGCTTTGGTCAATTTAACTGTCTCCACACAACACAAGAACTGTCTCCACACAAGCGGCTACTGCCATCGTTGTGAGGAACCCAGCAACTCCCCTCCTTTTTCTACTGTCATGACGCCTTGCTCATGAAGAGACTGCCAGCTTTTCTGCCCACTGCCAGTCATAGATAGTTTCCTTTACTCGTGACTGCTGCTCTCCTTTCTTTGTGGCCTTGATTTGTACTAAAATCTCCACCCTGACTGATTTCTGGAACCAGGAAGGCAGTAAAAGGTAAATTTTTTGTAGCAATTATGATATGCATATTGTTTATCCATTGGCAATAATATTGACCTATTTCTTTTTACTTGCAAAATCTGCTTGAAGAGATGGCAAGAAACCATCTTTCAGTTCATTAGAAGCCGGAAGCCTATTTTTCCATAAAAATTCATAGGTAGTAAAGAAAGACTTTCTAGATAAGTGCTTCTAGAAAAACACAATCACTATTATACACATACATACTCATAAACACACACACCACCTGACTCTATCTTTCAACTTATACTCTGAAGTCAAGGGCATCAGTCACGATGAACGAAAGCCACACAACGGCACATAATGGATATTCTCACAGCACCAAATGCATCTAGTGGGGGATGTTTAAAACAATGGTCCAACCCTGGCATTCCAACTCTTGAATCTGATGCAAGCCTACACAGGAGTAAGATTTAAAATGTAAGTTCCTAAGAAAAATAAATAAATAAATGAAACTCTGTAATACGCATCTCCTCCCAGGCTTGTTGAAAGAGGCTGTAATATTTTCCATGGAGCAAAGAATGGAAAGAGGGCTCACTTCCACTTAACAAAAAAAAGGAAAGAAAAACTTTTTAGGAGTTTAAAACAACATGGCAGCTTCCGTGGCCATTTGGCATTGACACACTGTCCTTCATCTAAAAGTTATAAAGAAACACTGTGTGCATCCGATTCTGAGTGAAAGACTATTCTCAGAAGTTCAGAGTAAAATGTTTCAGCTCAAAAATCCAGAAGCAACTCTTGCAGGGGCTGGAGAGATGGCACAGCTGTTAAGAGCTTTTGTTGCTTGTGCAAACAACGCAGGTTTGGCCACCAGCACCCACATGATGGTTCGCAGCACTGAGAACTCTAGTTCCAGGGGATCAGGACACCCCCTTCTGATCTTCATGAGCACCAAACATGCCTGTGGTACACATACACACGTGCACACTACACACTCAGACACATGAAATAGATAAATCTTCGAAAGTTTTAAAAGAAAACAACAGTCCAAAACCCTGCAGAAAACATGACCAAATGTCTTGACTTCTCAAATCAACAGAGGGCAATGCTTCTTTGGCAGAACCAACAATGGCCCATGTTTCTGTTTTTGTTCTTTTCTTCCCCTACAGATCTTACTACAGAACAATATCTTACCAAACCTTGGCTACGAGTCACATAGTTCAATTGGTAGAACACTTTACCCTTGTCAGTAATCAAATTTTAAATGAATAAATTTGTAAGTTCAAAAAGGGTGGCTATAGAAAGACAGCCAGGTAACAAAAAAGAGGGTTCTCAGAACAGAATGTTTTAAAGGCTTCTAGGTAATTTTAAAACTAAAATCAGATATTTTTAATAATCTGAGTGTGTATATGTGTGTGTGTATAAGTTTTATACACATTTCTATGGATGTGTTTGAGTGCACATGATCATGGAGAGACAAGATAGACACCAGGCATCTTCCTTGATAGCTTTCTGTCTTGCTTCCTGAGACAGGACCATTCAAGGAACCTGAAGCCTACCCATTCAGCTAGGCTGGCCTGCCAATGAACTAACTCCACGGGATCCACCTATGAAGTCCCCAATGTCAGAGGTACAGATTGCTCCGCTGCACCATGCTCTTTACGCGAGTGCTGGAGACTGAACATGAATCTTCATGCTTGCTCGTCAATGGCGTTCTCTTCCCAGCCCCATGATATAGCCAATAA
>LOJH01045502.1:0-13584 GCA_001685095.1 Ellobius talpinus
TCCCATTAGATCAGCCCCATCGTCTCAGTGGGTGAGCGCACCCCTCGCGGTCCTTACAAGGTATTTTAAAATGCTGGATACTTGAAAACCTTATTTTTAATGTTCATGCATACACTGTGTTTTAATCAGCTCACTTCCCTTTGTTCCCCTCCAATTTCTCCTCTTTCCCATCCCTTCCTTTTTTACTCCCAACTTCCTGGTTTTGCTCTCCCTTCCCTCTCTCATTCCGATAAGCTATTTAATGCTGGCTATATGTATAGGAGTAGAGTACCATCTGTTGTAGCAGGTCCCTCTCAGGGCCACATCCCCAAAGACATCTGATGGACCATGCAGTCCCAGAAGCTGTGAGTTCATGTGTGAAACTTTGCTGCCATGTCATACAAATGCTGATTTATTATAGTTATCTACTTCTGGCTCTGACAATCTTTTCACTCCTCTTCTGTAATTATCCCTGAACTGTAGGTGAATGTGAATAGAGTAGTCCCACACTAGCTCAGAATTGAGTATTATAAAGGGTTTTTTTTTATCTGAGGGGCACAGACTCACAGATCACAATCCTCTGCACAAGCAAGGAACAGAAACTGAATCCAGCAGCCAAGAGAGTTGGCAGGTGTGCTAGTATGCATGTATTTCATACCAGAGACCACACCCCTGGTCCAGCATCTCAAAGGCCATTAACTGAAGGAGGTTCCCCAGCACCTCCCCCTTTTGTCTAAATAAGAGAGTTCCAAGCCCAATACAAAACTATATACAATAGGAAGAGATATCAAGTATAAATATTAGACTTACAACAAGCACAAACAATATTAAATAAGAAACATATGCCAAATGTTCCAATAATTATACTATCCTAAGGAGTCTAAGTCTTATATTAGAAATGGCTTGGCTAAGTCAAAAGAGGAAAATAACTATGACTATCGAGTATTCCACCCCATTGAAGACCTGAGAAGGGAGATAATATTACTTGGGTAGGCAGGAAATTCAATCAAGCAGCTTTCAATATGTGCAATAAATGACAGAAATAACTGGATACCTGGGAAATCACCTTAAGTCTCATTTACAACATTCGAGCAACCAACTTTGACTAAGGCCTAGAGTAACTGACAGACCATTTTCAGGGGCAGGAAAATTTTCAAAACCATATTACCCTGTTTTGGCAAGGTTTAGCAGTGTTTTTTTTTCTCATATCCTACTTGTCCTGTCTATACCCCATGCAAAAATTTATCTGTGGACAAGGCATGGGCAGTTCTTTGCCCAAAGGCAAGTTTTGCCAAGAATGAAACAAACTACAAGTGAAGTTTTCCAGTGGTCAACATTCTCTTTGGAATAGATCAGTGCTTCCAGTAGCAATCATGTCTCATGTCAACAGAACCCTAAGTTATTTAAATGGTATATTCTACAGTTCTTTGAAGTGGTTGAAAATTACCTAGCTATGCAAAATGCAATCTCTGTGTATCTAAAGAACCTGATTAGTCTAACTATAAGTATGACAAACATGGATGACTACAGACCTATAAAACTTAATACCTGTGAAGCATAAAGATTAAGACTTCATATCAGAATATTAAGCATTCTCTAAAAACTGTGCAGCAAATGAGGACAATGACCTCATTTGTAAACAATGTATAAGTATAAACACAGGAAGAAACATGCATGCAAACAATGTGACAAAGCAATTTTACATAGGTGTACAAATATTGTAAACAGAAATAGGAGCATATTCAATATAATAAATNTATCTAAAGAACCTGATTAGTCTAACTATAAGTATGACAAACATGGATGACTACAGACCTATAAAACTTAATACCTGTGAAGCATAAAGATTAAGACTTCATATCAGAATATTAAGCATTCTCTAAAAACTGTGCAGCAAATGAGGACAATGACCTCATTTGTAAACAATGTATAAGTATAAACACAGGAAGAAACATGCATGCAAACAATGTGACAAAGCAATTTTACATAGGTGTACAAATATTGTAAACAGAAATAGGAGCATATTCAATATAATAAATAAAATTTGAATTTGTATCAATATACAAGAATCTATACCAATGTAAATCGTCTATAAATAATATCTGTTAAGTATTCACTCCTTTACTCACATTATTATTAGTGTGACTAAGCTCACACTAATCTACTTATTAACCTGCCCAACCTCATCCAGCATCTGAAAGGCCATTGGCTGAAGGATGTTCCCCATCATTGAGCTGTAGTACAAGGAGTGTGATATTGAAGTGTAAGGAGTATGACCCCTGGCAGGCAAATAAGGAAAAGGACCACGTATAGCTAATAAAGAAGGAAATCTTATGGTCTCTTCTTCACCCTCATGACCTAAGAAAAAGACCCAGAAGCTGATACAATGCTCTGGGGGGCTTTCTCTACTGCCAGTAGGCTCCATAATGACCCTCTGCCTATAAACTAAACCAAGCAGGTCAGACAAGTTCAAGACTGTTAAGGACACTTATCAGACTTGTGGGCCTATTAGTTTCTCTTTGTTTAAACTTACCAAACCTAAAGTAGAGGAAGAAGACCTTATTCTAGCCCAACAAAGACCCTCAAATCTTGAGCCCTCCAGGGAGGTGAGACTTCCTGAGCCCCTTGTAATTTGCAAAGGGACTTTTCTCTGACCCTTGCTCTGTGTAAGCTTCTGAACTTCTCATGAAAGTTCTTCCTCATTGACGGAGTCTGCTGCCCAGTCTGAGATTTTCTCTGCTCTCTCTCTTGTGCCTGGGATTTTCCTCCTGAGTTTTAGCTTCTTCAGCATTCCATTAAACTCCTGATCCATCCAAAATATTGGCTCCTATCAACATGTGCTCTCTTCCTTCTCTTTCTTACCTTGTTTCTTTCTCTCTCCTTCCCTCCCTCTGCCCCCTCCTCTTCACAGGACAGTGAATTTCATTAGTGCTGTGGGTACTGGAACACGGGTAACCTCTGAACCACTCCCGAAACCTGCTGGAATGTTGACTAGTTTGATGATGTGGAGTTCAAAGGTAGTGCCATCTTCAGAAGACAGTATTTCACAGCACTCTTTCCTATCCTCTGGCTGTTCTGCTCTTTCTGCCTCCTCTTCACTGATATCCTGAGACCTTTGGGGTAAAGGGATATTTGATAACAGTGTTCCATTAAAGGGTTAATTTTTTCAACACTTTGATCACATGAGTGACCTCATTAACCACTGCCCAATACAGAAAGCTTAGGGCCAATTTTGAGAGTAGTAAAATTTCACCGAAAGAATCATTAGCATAGATGTTTTAAGTTGAAACCTGAAGTTGAAAATCTGTCCAGTTGTACGTACTACTATGTAGCAAATGTAGAGCAGAAGTTATTATTGCTGAAGCATCAGTGTTCCTGGGGTCAAGCATGTGGGAAAAGGGAGTACATATTTAATTTGCTGGTAATTCTGTTGAACTTTATACTCTACCTTGGCCTCGGCTGGATCCCACATGCCCAATACATTCAGACTTACTACATGCAGATTTATTTTAATTTGGCATTTTCAATAGTGCCAAATGCAGTAGATAAATAAACAAATATTAAGTGCTGAAGGTGTCATGGTTTTTCATGTGATTTTATGTTGCTTTCTGTCACTACTTAAAGTGGTAGAAAAAGGCGTATGAGTTTAGGTAGCATGATTTTCAATTGTTAAATATATTAAAATTCTTCATGTTCCTATTACCACTTGCCTCCAGCCTACCTATGACTTCTCTTTACCCTTTCCAGGGAAATTGAGCCTGAAGCGGACCAACATAGGCTCTCTGCATATGACTGATACTTATGTAGTTTGACTACTTGTGGGACTCCTAGTTTTGGAAGCAGGGCCTATCCTTAAGGCTTTGGCAGGCTTCCAGTAACCTATTCCTTATACAGGGTTGCCTTGCCCAGCCTTACTACATGAGATGGAGCATACACTATTTAACAAACAGGGTAAGAAGAACAACAAAGAGTTTAGACTGATGGTTACAAGAAATGGAACTATTTGAGCATATTTCTCAATATGAATATTCATTATATATGTATAAATGTATATCATTTTTACTTATTTGTAAGTCAGGCAAGCAAGGGAGATGGATTAGTTGTAGAGTCAATTTAGTTTGGGGTTTTGCACACACTCCATGTAGTATATGCACTTGCCAGCTCAGCTTCTCCTGCTTCTCCTGATATACTATGTGACCACACTCCACTGCATATAATGCACTTATCAACATCAGTGTCCTCTCCACCACAACCCCTAGTCCCCTCCACCTGCACTGGCTACAGTTTTCTCCTCTCTGAACTATTGTGAACATTTCTCTCACCTCGCTAACAGTCAAATCTAGAAAATTTCTTCTCGACTGCATCTCATTGGACAAAGATACGGTGAACAGTAGCACAGTGAATCTGGCCTAAACTTGTTTTGGATGTCTGTGAAAAAAGACCCTGTCCTTTTGCAAACTTTAGAGAGCATCCCTATCTACGGTCAAATGCCCATACCTAATTGACTAGGTGTGTGATTAAAATCAGATGCACTATGGAAAGGGACATATGAGTGTTTGTCCTAAAATATCAGTGAAATAGAGAGCCACACAAATTACACTAACAGTAACTCGCCTCCATTTCTCTTAAACTGCAAAGAAGGAAGCCTTGAACAATACCAGGGTCCTTGAGTTCTCTAACTCATGTGGCCTGATGTTAGTCTTGACAGTGAATACTTCTATCATCTATATATCTTTTTATTTCAGCAACAGTTACCTTGCTTCTTTGGTAAACATGTGTGAGTCCTTGTTTTAAATTCTTTGGATTAAAAGCCAAGAACCTAGAAACACATGGCCTTGACTCTATCACTTGAAATACAATTATACAATACATTATTTTACATGTAATTGAAGGTTAGAATGTTTAGAAGATTGTATTGGACAGAGAAACTTGATGGCTTTGATTCCGATTAGGAAGGGAAGGAAGTTTATGATGAGATAGAATTTATACAGGGGTTGGAGGCAGGGGAGGAACTTGGCTTATTCAAGGAAAAGCAAGGTGGCCCACATGTCTGAAGTGTGGTGAGTTGGTGGGTGATTAAGACAGACACAAAGTAAAACCAAATACAGGTCTGAGTATTCCTTACTCTTTACTTAATTAATTAATAGAAATAAAAATGTATGTTCTGGTTTATTTTGGACATCCAGGGCAGAAAGGCAGGCTGAGATCACTGAGAAACTCTATAGAGGACATACATAAGTGGTTGAATTACTAGTTACTTTGGTCATGTTGATGGAAACCGTGAACAAAAATACTTACTCACTTTACAAACCACAATTTTAAAATGCTTTAACCAAAACTATTCTGAAGTTGTAGGGGCATTGTTTCATGGGAAGTTTTCTGGGAAAAAAATTTTTTCCATTAAATTTTATGTTAAGCTTGATCTTCAAGTAATCATTATTTCATTTGCTTAGACTTTAGAATTGCTTATGCTAGTGTCAGTGCTGATAGTGAGCTGTAACTATTACAGCTAGGATGAAAACTAATGTCCTTAATCTGTCATAGAAAACATTACCTCTTAACTACAAAGGAAGAAAAGGAGGAATAAGCAAGAAATTACACATTGCTCAAATTTTAATGAAAAAATATTCTTCAGAGTCCATATAAAATTTTGTATAATGATATTCCTCACATTTAATTTAAATGTCATAAATGGGGAACTAAAGCTGTAAAATAATGTGGAGTTCCTTGTCCACATCTCCATACATGAATAAAAGAGGATTTTGATGCATCGTTTATGCAAATACTAATATACTTTCCTGTAGTATAACTCCTGAAAAAATCCACTGGGTTCCCGATGAGCTAGTCTTAGCATAACCTTCACAAGTTAGTTCATAAAATGAATCAGCAGTTTCACCATAGTTTATTGTGGAATTCTAAAGCCTTGTACACACAGATAAAGGCATCATACAAATACACTTTTTCACTGGAACTTCATCTACCTCCAAACACAACTGAGTAAAAGAAAAATATTACTGAAAATTTTCACATTTTAGACTCTCATCAGAAATTACAACAAATACATTTCCTTTGGTAGTTTAAATTAGCTGCTTCTGTGTTCACAGTCCTATAATCTATGTTACTTGAGGTGAATGTTGGCAAAAAAATCAAACCTTTGGAGGATAAGCATTGTATAATAGTTTATAATTGCTGGAGAAAAATCAACAAACACTAATAGCTATAGCCGTCAGAAACAGTGTGCCTAAGGATATCACACTTAGGTTCCCCTGATACTGTGTGAAAGGATTACTAGGGGTACTTTCCTTTAAGAACAATTTATCCAGAGATAATCATATATACCTAATTCCCATGGTCCAAAAATCAGACTGTTGTACAATAGCTTTATAGAAAGAATCCATAGGCTTATCAGAATGTACACTGTCTTAATGTAACTAATACTTAGAAAACAATGAACATAAACTGGATTATGTAGCAGGTTAGCAGTGTTCCAAACCTAAAAGCAAACATCTTCAAGTATTACCTTCCTGTGATGCTAATCAAATAATCCTAGATCCTTTTTCATCTTTTTCAGCCAGCTATAGGACTGCAACATGGGAATTTTAAATTTGTCCCCATGTTTTCAGGAACCTGAACTTTCAGGACAGTGGTTTATTAACCTGTACACCATGACCCTTTTCAACAAAGTATCAACAATAATTTTATGGTAGGATGGTCACCACAACATGAGAGCTATATGCAAGTGTTGGAGAATTAGGAGAGTTGATAACCTATGCTTCAGAAGACCCAGTGATTATATTTTATGACAAGAATATTCTTGAAGATGTAAAAACATTGTCCACAATTCATGTAACTACTGTCTTGGTTTGGGTTACTGTTGCTATGGTGAAACACCATTTCCAAAAATCAAGTTGGGGAGAACAGGGTTTATTTGACATATGCTTCTACATCTTCAGTCATTACCAAAGGGAGTCAGAACAAGAGCTCAAATACTGCAGGAATCTGGAGACTGAAGCTGATGCAGAGCCCATGGATGGGTGCTGCTTATTCACTTGCTTCCCATGGTTTGCTCAGTCAGTTTTCTTATAGAAACTAGGGTGCCCAACCCAGAGATATCACTGCACACAATGGGCTCATCCATCTTCCAGCAATAACTAATTTAGAAAAATGCCTACCAGCTTGCCCACAGCCCAAAATAATGGAAACATATTCTATGATTCTCCTTCCTGTCTAATAATGCCAGCTTGTGTCAAGTTGACATAAGATTAGCCTGTACAAGTATTTACTGTATTTTGAACATGTTCCTTCCACAGACCCGGCCTATCCTTTTCTTGTGCCTCCCTTACTGTTAGTTCTCTTTTTCTCTAAACAGTTTTGCTACTTGCATGTCATACATATACACACACATACACACATATATAGATACTAGATTTTATGTTTCTGTATAAAGTCTAGGAACCATCAATGAGAGAAATCAAGATATTTATTTTTCTGGTTTAATTTGATTAATAGGATTACCTGCAGTTGCATCCTCTTTCCTTAAGTGATATATCTTTCTTCTCGCTTAAGGCTGAAGATTTTGGTGATGCTCCATTTTAAACATATTTGAGAAGTTCCAACACTTAGAACAATGTGCGAAAATTCAGGATATTGTATTTATGAAATTCATTTCTCCTTTGTTGTTTCTTTAATGATTTTGTGCTGCTAAATTACTGGCCCACCACTTAGAACAGCTATTACTTTGAAGGACAAGACACAATGACTAAACCTTTAGAGCCTAATAGCAGATCTTGTAATAGAAAATTTCTCACTTTTAAATCATAAATTTTATCATTAAACAATGATATTCTATTTAAAGATAGAAGCCTAGTACTAGTGTTCATAAATTTCTTAAAGTATATCTGAAAATCATTTGCATTACCTTTATGAGGCAATAAGAAATATCTTCAGCAATATGCAAGAAAAACATGATGACAATGCGTGTCACTGAATAAATGTATGATTAAAGTTCCAAATCTTTAAAATCCAAACCTCTATGTTTTGACTGGTTGTCATAACATAAACTATGCTATTATGAAAATTAGTTATCACAGAAAACAAAACATCAAACAATTCAAGCACAATGTGATCCTTTGAATTATCTTTATACATACTAAGTATTTATGAGAAATGCTCACATCCACTAAGCCCTTAATTCCTAGGTATGGAATAAGACAATGGAGACATGGAAGCTAGTTACCATTAAATAAATCTCAGTGGATAAAGAGATGCATAGATGATAAACTAAATGCAGTGTAAAAGTGACTTACAAGTCTTCGTAAAAAAGTTTGATAATGGGGACCACTGTCAAATGCCTATAATCCCAGCATGTAGGTCTGTGAGGTGTGGAAGCCAACAAGGAGCTCAAGTTCATTCTTAGCTACATAGTAAATTTCATACATCTCAATTAAATAAGACCTAATTAAGCAAAATCAAAACATAAATGGCAGGTGATAATATAGAAGAAGGGCTCTCTTGGTGAAAAAGATCTTAACAGACAAAACAAGGCCTCCCAATACTGTATAGGTGGCTCAAGTGATAGTGGACTCTAAAGTCCTCCCGACATTCTGACATTTTAACACAATATGCGACTCTACACCTCTTTGCCCAGCCAGTTGCTGGATAAAATGGACTTCCAAGAAAGCTAGGATTCAAAAATCAAATAATTGTCTTGATTTTTTTTACTGTGAATCAGTAACAGATGCTCGCATTTAATCCTTTAATTTGAAATTGCAATATACAATTTTCATTATTTTGGGAGAATTTCATGAATGCATACAATGTATTTTGATCAAGCTCACCTTGTATCTCTCCATTTAAGTCCTCTCAGATCCATTTCCCATCTTCTTCCAACTTCATGGTTCTGAAAATAATCTACTAAGTCCAGTTATTGTCACACATATGCCAATGGGTGTGACGTCATCTCCCAGCGTACCATAGGCTATGTACCCTTAAAGAGAATCAACTCTACCTATCTCAGAAGCTGTGACCTTACAGGGTGGGGGCTCCTGAGCTCCTTTCCTCCATGCTGAAAGGTCGACTGGCTTTACCTGCTTCTTGTCTTTTGCAGGCAGCCACAGCTGCTGGGAGGTCATGCATGCACCAGCCCTGGGATGCCCAGAAGACACTGTTTACTCTGGCCCTCTTTCACCCCTGGCTTTTATTTTATAATATTTCTGCCACTTCTTTCTCAGTGTTCCCGAAACCTTGAAAGAAAGGAGATTCATGTAGATGTCTCATTTGTTGGCCGAGCACTGTAAAGATGTTATTCCCTTCATCTTGACTTGATCTGAGTTTCTACATTTATTGCTCTCCATTGTTCAAATAAACCTCCCAGGTGACATCTGAGAGCTTCACATATCTATGAGTATAGGAACAAGAATGTATAAGGCAGTTTCATTTTTGGTCGCTTATCAAAAATTCTGGTAGGAGGTTCACCGCTGCTTAGATAGCTTCAAAATGGCTTTTTCAAACATCCATAGTATTAATTATCTCTCCTTCTACTTCATATGAATTTCTTGTTTTTATCATTTCACTATTAATTATATCTGTAATTTATTTTAATTGTATTACATATAAGCACTGAATTACTTTTAGCATATGGTGATATTTATTCAGGCTGTCCTTTTTGGCTTAGTATTTATATTGCATATTTTTAAACAAATATATTTTTGGCTTGTTAGTTTTAATCATCTTACTTAGAAGGATATGTGCTTTATAAGGTTTAAATGTGTCTTTATACATACATTCAATCTCTGAGTCATATATTAAATGTTAATTCTTTGACCAAATATTATTCCTTGCTCATAATAGTGAAGAAATAGTGAAGGTGCTTGCCTTCATGCATTTATGACTAAACAGCCCCCAAAAATTAAAGCATTAAATATGTAAAAAGACAGTTATATTCTAGGCAGAGGAGAAAAAGAAAGTTTTACATGTCAAATAAGTGGGAAGATACCTGGGTGTTTCCCATTACAGATAATTAGGGCACTAATATTATGTAATCAGAGTTCTTCATTGATGTACACTGAAAAGGAGTCAGTATATTTGCAGGAGATTTTTCTCTATGGTGATAGAAAAAGAGAAATGTTGCTCTTTTAGTAATACAACAGGTATTGATGTAAGTCTCTGGCTTTGACTAATACTGTGACAAATCATATAACAGTCTGTCAACATGAATTAAAAACCTGACCATGTGAAACATCAGGCCAATGTTTGTTGAATATTAGTAATGACTAAATTATTGCTTTTTCTATAAGATTACAAAATAAAATCATGTGGATAAGTTCATGATGCTGTTTACATTTTCTGAAGCATAATTATCTTACATTGCATAGTTATATAGTAAAAGTAACTAGTTTACTATACACAACTGATAAGAAAAATAAGTTAATATAGATAATTATATATTTATAGCCTGTCAAAGTATGTCAATCTGTAACCCATTCAGGATGAGTAGAGTGCTTTCTAGAGTTTTTTTTGTATTTCTGTTTGTGTTCCATGCTTCACTATCAAGAGTCTTTGCCTCTGGAACTGCAGACTACTTTCAAAGATGAAAACTAGTCAGGGAGCGGCATTAATGCTCTTTGCTTCATATTCCAGAACAACACACTGTCATACTTCTGTTTATCAAATAGTTAAACTTGAGAACTTAGACTAACAGAGTCAGAACTTATAGCATCCAGATACAATTTTACAAATCAGATACCTGAAGCCAGATTTCACTCCATTCATAAATCATCCACAGGTTATTCCATGTGCTTGTGAGAATTGGGAGAAGGCCAAAAGTAAATGTATGTTTCCCTTCATTGACCAAGTGTAGATTTTATTTTGTCCCCCTCTTGTTCCATTTTAAATGATAAGAAGCAAATCTTATGTTTTAATATTTGATAATTAAGCTCATAGCTTACACTACTTATGGACCATTCCTGAGTATTGTCTGGTGAATTCATATCTGTGATCATTTCTCTGCCACTGCCAGAAGCAATGTTCCCCAAAAAACTATCACAGGAAAGGCAGAAAAGTTTTCTTTATTTTCATTTTAATTTTTAAAGTTAAAACAGATTTTATTTTCACAAAATATTTTCTGATTAAGGTTTTCCCTCCCCCAACTCCTTCCAGAGTCTCCTACTTTCTTACTGAGACAAGTGCACACCCCTTCTTTCTCTCTTTAGAATGAAAGTAGGTAACTAAAATAATAGTAATAACAAGATAAAATAAAAATAAACAAGCAGAATAAAACAAAACAAACAGAAAACACGAAAAAAGCACAAGAAACACACAGAGATGCAGAGATACAGATATTCACATACACAGAAAACCCATAAAAACAAAATCAGAAACCATAATGTATAAGCAAAAGATATCTAAGGTAAACAGGCAAACAAACATAAACAAACAAAGCAAAACAAAAACAATGCCCAGACAAAGCACTGTGAGACAGAAAGAAAACCTCCAAAATATAGTATTAAGGTTTTGTTTGTTTGTGTGTGTATGTGTGTGTTTGTGTTAGTCATGTGCTTGTTGTCAGGGAGCCTGACCTTAAATAAGATTATTTTTATCCCTAGTAAAACTGCCTTTGGGAAGAAAAAAAACAGTTTTTTTTTCCTTTGCAAGAAGTTATCAGTCAGAGATAGGATAAATATTGGAAAACAGATTGTTGGGCCAAATAGCCCAAGAAATAACAAATAGGAGAAATTAAAACGCAGCTCAAATCACTGAAACCTCCAGACTGGATAGCATTACTCTTTGATACACTTACTCTTATAGTTTCTAGTTAATATCATATCAAAACAAATCTGCCAACTTCACAGAAAGTTAAAAACACAACCAATTAATAAAGAAAATCCAACTAGGTAACTGGGAACAAAACATCTCCCAGGGAGGCAGCAGATTAACTTGTCAATAAACAACACTGTTGGGAGTGGGTGGAAGCAGGATGTCCTTTTGAGAGGCTCCATTAATGTTTGGGCATCTAAATTGAGAAAGTTGCTTAGTTTTCAAAGTATTATCATTATCTCTGCAGTCTCTCATGGTCCAGACACTAGAGAACTCTTATTTTATTTATCATGATCAATGGCAATGTAAACACTACACATTAAATTAAAAGCTGAGAACATTGATGCTTTTACTATTAAAGATGCTGGATCCTCCCTTACACCTGTGAATACAATAAAGGTAATTGGGTGTGGTCCATGCAGCTCTCCTCTGTGGCAGAAAATAGAAAAAGAAAAGAAAGAAAACACTGCTCTAAGTGTTCTGCTGTCATTGCACAGTCCAGTGGGGAAAAGCCAAAAGAAATGAAGGGCTGGACACATGATTTGCATGAGCGATGATTCCAGAAAGGATGTCTGCTGTGAGGAAATTTTGTTATTATTCCAGATGGCAGTACTGTCATCCTGGCCACGCCACATGTAGCATTCAGGAATTATTCACTGTGTCTGGTGGCCTGGAAATGATTTTGCCATTGAAAAGATGCAAGGAAGTGTCAGCACATGCCAAACTCTTCTGCATGGCCCTCCAAAAGGACCTCTTTTTCCCATGGGAAGTGACTAAAAAGTTCTGGTCAACAATGCAAATTTCTTTCCCAGGACAGTTAAGAAAGATCTTCTCTTTGTTGATTTTTTTGTTTGGCTCAAAGTGAGCCAGGATTCTGTCATAGCTGCAATGGCAGTCATGAGATTCAGATATTTTAATTACATTTAAATAATATGTACATAGAAAATGTTAGGCAACTGGTCAACATGGTTTGTCTTATTAAGAGGAAACATATTGAAGCTCTTATCTGTTTTCATTTTGAAACAAACAGCACTTACTTGTGTTAATGGTAAGCTCTCTTATGTGCATTCTTTAGTCATTTAAACTCAAAAAGGGAGACTTTTGATAAATCTATTCTAATTGAAGTTGATCTTTATTATAGAACATCTAGTGCTGAAGCATCTAGGGTACAATAACAGCACTGATGGACTTCAAATGTCTTCCAGCCAAAGTAAAATAGTAAGAAAAATCATTAGAGACATTCTCTGTGGGTACTTTGGCATCGAATTTCAAATATACCTCTCCATACATCATCAAATCCATAAGAATTTTTTCATAACATATTTTTCTTAACATAGTTAAAGCAGGCAGGAAAAGCCTGACTAGTTCTTTATACAAAAAGCCTCTTGAAGAGCCACCTCTTCTGATGGTCAAAAGTGAGCTAGAATTTGTAATAGAGATATGTAACATTTAGAGAGAAGGAGAGCAAAGCAGTCTTCTGTGATTTAACCTGGATTGTCAAAATTCTGTTATCATTCTACTTGCTTAAATTTACAATTTGGTGGACAACCTTAGGACTTTTTGTAGGTTGTCAGAGAAGGCAAATGCTTTAGGGAGGAGGCTGCTTGTGGGTTCCTAGCTGCACAGCCCTGAAATAATCACACAGAAACTATATTATTTAAATCACTACTTGGCCCATCAGCTCTAACTTCTTATTTACTAATTCTAACATCTTAGTTTAACCCATCTCCATTAATATGTGCATCACCATGAGGTCGTGGCCTACCAGCAAAGTTTCAGCACATCTGTCTC
>LOJH01045507.1:301-13885 GCA_001685095.1 Ellobius talpinus
ATACCACTGTGATAGAGAATAATTTGGTATTTTCAAACTCAGCCCAAGAAGTAAAGTTTTGAAACCGCAAGACATTAGGATATGCAGCATTATTGAATCAAATACTGTCAGACAGGTGGGTGGATAATTATGTCCCACATTTAAAGGAACTGGATGAGGCAAATTTAAAAATATACATTAGGCAGTGGTGTTAAATGAATTCAGTCCTCTTCCTGTTCTGGTCTATTTTATCATTCCTTCCTCCACCCCCTTTAAAGTTTCCATTGTAATTGGTGACTGAATGCAGTTTCATTACAAGCTGTGTTCCCTTAGGCCACAGATGTCGGGAGGTGGGAGTGGATGCAGCTGTGAAACAGAGCCAAGTTCATCCTCCCCAGCAAGCAGAGGTGAACACAACTCCACTCTGGTTTTAGCGTGCTTCCTCCTGTTATATTTATCAAGATTATGAACCCGAAAGAGGTGGATGCCTTTTGGATTCTGAGCCTATACTCTGGCTTGTAGAATCCACTCAGCAATATTTGCTCAAAGTGTTTGCCCAAGATCCCTGGCCACAAATTTTTGCAATGTCCCCTAATTAATCCAGACTGAGGTCTTTTACTCCCAGCCATAGGATTCTGTACCTACTGTCACTAGTGTGGGCTTCAACTGCAATATTTCCCTTTTAACAGACTTGATAGCACCAGGAACCAGAAAATTATCTGCCTCTACTAATATCTCTAGCACTAATGAAAAATCAACAATTTCTGTATATGCTTTTAAGGATGAGAAAAGAAAGGGATCATTTATTACATGTTAGTTTGGGCATCTTGGGTTAGAAAATACTGAGTTGCAGTGAATCAGTTATAAATTACTAAACATAGAATTGATAGAATTGAAGCAATTAACAGGAAAAACCTTAAATGATATCACAGTGAATTGTTTCATCTGGGCGATGGTCTACTTAAATATCCTGTGCACTTTTATTACACAGGGCCCCTGAACTAAGTCTCACAAAAAGTAGCTGCACAAGCATTCAGTTGAGTAGAAGAGAACAGCTGGCAGAATTAAAACGTATACTTTCACATTAATTAGTAAAAGGGTGTTACTGACTGACCCTTCACTCCTCACAAGTTAACACACCCCTTAACATTCTAAAAGTATAGTTTATGCAAAAATTAGCATGGTTTCTAAGACGAAGTCCGACTCTGATTGTGTAAGTGTGAGCCACATGGTACCTAGGAGGCGCTTAATGAGCTACATAGGATCTATGAATGATGCAAAACTGCACTTTTGTTTTTTTGAGTCATATGATATTAAGTTCACAAGAATCAGTGCAACAGTACACAGTAGGTTCTGCAACGCATGCTGTGTCTGCTGTTATAAGTGTAGTGCACTGCTTCATGAAAATGGGACCCTCTGAAGACAGGAATATTGATCAAGCTGAGAGTGGATTTTTTTATCAAAATGTGGAGAGAACAAAGTGACTGATGTAACAAAAGGAATGCTGAGAGAGAAAGGTCTTCTTTCTCTTACTTCTGTGTTTTCTTTCCCACATAGGTATTCTGTGAGGAAATCTATTCACTTGGGAAAATTAAATTCTGTACATTATTGGAGGATGTCTTCTCCAGCATGGCTACTGGCTATGAACAGGTCAAGCGTAATAGGATGTAGCTGCTTTTGAGCTAAAATTTACATTATGACACCTTCTAGGAAATTAATGTTCTTGATGTCTACTTGATTACATCAGCAAGAGAATTTGCCAAATATTTCTATATTCACTTTTTCCAGTTCAAATTACTGACTAAATATTTCTTTGCTATATTTTTTATATTATGGTTGAAATTAGAGATCCTGTATTAGAAAAAAACCCAGCAGACTCCACTAGCATTTTAGAACATTTTTCACTATAATTGTTCTTTTTGCCTTTGAAGAATATTTTACAGCATTCAAACATAAAAATAATTTAGTTTATAAACTGAGGTAATGGATGTCCTGAACAATTTATATGCACAGTGTTTCTTTTCATTAACAAAGACCTAAAAATTTCTATTTATATTTAAAGAAGAAATTTAAAACTATTTTTAATGCGAAATAATAGCTCCACTACCCTCAAGTCAAAGAATTCGCCTAAATTTAGTTTCTTGAGAGGGTTTTAGGAAGTTGTGCTTTGTTCCCCAATGAAACAAAGCGTTGTTTCTCCCTGATACAGATCTTGAAGAAACTTGAAAAGTATGGGCACTCCTGTCTAAATGAAACCATTCAAGCAGGGCTTTGGATGTGCCTTTGGCAGAGATTTATAATACCTACTTAAAATGCTACATGGGTAGGAAATGAGAAAAAGACGAAGACAAAAACATATCCTCTAAAGTGAGGGGACTGCTGAGGAAAGCGAAGTCTTAGCAACCAAATACCACACATCACTGGAACACATCCTTGGCCCTTTGCCAGTCTACCAAATGCACAAGAGAGGGAGAGACTCACTTGATGTAGGAGAGGAGAGTAATTGCCAAAAATTGAAAGAAAACGCAGGCCATCAGTTCTGTTTATAGTAAATTTGAACAAAGATGTTGGTACATTTTATGAATGAAGTTACACTTTGTGCTTTAAAACATGTTCTTGTACTCTGACAGTATCAACCTCCAACAACAATGAGAATTTTGTTACTTAAGCAGAAGAAAATAGAATATAAAATCCACACTACATACAGTTTAGACAACACTAACTTTAGGAGGCACTAGCTTGCTTTCATAAGGTACAATGGCATCCTTTTAAAAATTATTTGTACTTCACATATGTGTATATGCATGTGAATTTATCAATACATGTTTATAACTATTACATAACTTCTGTTGCGCCATACTGAAGCTCTTAGGAATCTGATCATGTAATCGCCACTTAGGACACAATGTCATATATAGAAATCAAAGAGAGTAGCCTTTGGCATTTTTCTTGAGAAAGGATTATGGGAATGAGATCAGAATTTATGACATACTTGATTGGCCCATATAAGTGTTAAAGGGTTCATTGTAAGAAGCTGCCAATTCTCCGTAGCAAAACTCGAAAGGCTTTCTCATTAATGTAGTCTAAATGGATAGGCAGTGATGGTGCAAAGACACCAGAGAAGACCATATAATTTCCTAGAAATGGACACTTAAGAATTCAGATTCACTGTCATTGCTTTCAAATAATGCTGTGGGTACGAGTCCCTGTTTCAGGCAGCTGAGCGCTGAGATATATCACTCTTCATGGATAGTCTTTCTGCCCTGGCCAGGATACTTGCCTCCCTGGCCTGCTTCCTGGAATACATCCCTAATCAGCCTACACAGGTAGCACCTGCTGTCCCCTTGTTCCCTTCCATCTTGAGAGCCCAGTGAATGATTTCTGACCCACTGAATATATGATGCAAATCCATTCACCTTTTCTACTGAAATTTGAGGACATGGCTTTAATCCAAAGCTCTAGTGCAGTATGTTTTCCCACAACGTTTGCCTATTTTGTCAGGCCAGGTCATGCCTACCAAACTCATATAACTCTTTTCTCATCTATTTAAAGCATTTTAAATTAGATCACACCAAACCCCTTTGCCAACTAAGATGACAATCTTAAGTTTCATTCCCCTGTCTTCTTCCACTCACTGAACTTATTTCCACCCATTTCCCCCACGATTTCTTAGAGGTCTACATATTTAATATTACTTTATTTCAAAGTTACATTATGCATTTCTGCAAGAAGTGGGCAGGGGAAGATGGTTCAGCGAGCGAAGTGCTTGCTTCGTAGACAGCAGAAGCTTGGGAGCATCTGAGCGCGCATGTCAGCCCCCAGGGAATAAAAATTTGGGCATAGTTTGTGTGCCTGCAATTTAAGCAGTGGGGTTCAGGAGGAGTTTGGGTGACATTTTCTGGAGTTTATTTGGCAGGTAGCTAAATTTTGAAATCTCCCCTTTATATTCCGTTTTTTAACATTTATTTATTGGTTATATACAGCATGTTTTCCTGAACACCAGAAGAGGGCATCAGATCTCATTACTGATGGTTGTGAGCCATCATGTGGTTGCTGGGAATAGAACTCAGGACCTCTGGAAAAGCAGCCAGTGCTCCTAACCTCTGAGCCATCTCTCCAGCCCTCCTCTTTATATTCTTCCTGATATTTCTGGCTAGTACAGCTTTTTTTTTCTTTTAAAGATGATGTTTGAGAGTGGCATTGAACATAAAATCCATTTTAGCTGTGAGAACGTTTTCCCTCTTACTGTTAAGAAACCTGGGTTGGAAAATTGCAACATGAGTCAACTAAAAGAAACAACAGCAAGCATATCAGCAAGTAAACTTTAAAGTGTGTAGAAAAAGCCCGGCACCTGAATGTGAGACTACCAGTGATCAGTGCATGCCACGGCTGAAAGCAATCAATGAATGACCCTGGGCTAGGGAAAGGCTTGGAAAACCAATGCGCGTGGAATGTTAACTGCTGATGCACTAGAGCAGTGTGCAGTGATAAGACAATAGATGACATACGCCCCCAAAGAGGATGATAGCTTTCTTTATATTAGTGAAGTATGTGCTCCGCATGTCTCTGTCAGTTTTGCATTCCTGATAGCTATCTCAGTTTTACAAGACTTTCTCAAGGAAGTATGATTTTATATGCTTAACGCCATTTCACATTTCACTGGAAGTATCAGCTGCTTCCTTTCCCTTACTGAGATGACACTGTTCAACCTATAGCCTCCCTGACATCCTGGGGTTGGCTCCTTCCCTGCTGAAGTCTGCACACATTGGCTGGATGACTGATGGAATTTTTATGTGTCTGTACTTTGTTTTGTTTCCTTGTCCTTTCATAAAGCTAAAGTGTTTATTATTTCCAGAGCTTTTTGTTTACACATAAGTTCCTACTTGATTCTCTTCTACATATGGTGCATATGGTATAATTGTGTCTCCCCAACATTTATTTGTTAGAAAGTTCTGAAGTCAAAATGTAACTATTCAAAGATATTGGATGATCCTTGCAAGGTAACTAAGTGAAAATGAAGCTGTTAGCATAGCCCAAATCCATGATGATGGTGTCTACCCGAAGGGTAGAAGGAGGTCCCTGTTAACACAGTTGGGGAAGTCGGCCATCTATAAGTTAATGAGGGAACTTAAGAAACTGATGACCCTCCTCTGAGACTCTAGATTTGTATAAGAAATGTGAGAAAATGTATTTCTAATTTATTTCCACTAAAATGTTTTTGTACAATATATTTTAATCACATTTTCTCCTTTCTTCAGCTCCTCTCTGACAAAACTTATCTCCATATGCACATATCTTCATCTTGAACCACCCACACAGTAGTGCTTTATGATGCTAACAATGAAACACACATACACACACACGAGTCCCTCATTGTGTGTCTCTCTGTCTCTGTCTCTGTCTCTGTCTCTCTCTCTCACCCTCTCTCTCCAAATAAAGCATATGCGTCACAGAGAGCCACAGCAGGATAATGTGCAGAAAGTAAGAGCCCTTGGAACACTCAGCCCTAAGTGGGATGTCTCCATCAAAGCCCTCAGAGCTCAGGAATCCTACACAAGAGAAGACAGATAGAGTATAAGAGCCAGAGGGGATGGGGGATACCAAGGAAACAAGGCATTCTAAATACTGCACAGGGCACAGCAGACTCACAGGTGAACTCTCAGAAACTGGCAGCACTCACAGAGCCTGCTTTGGCCTGATGGGGTCCCAGTGCCGAGAGGGTAAGCATCAGAAGCCCCCATCCTTAATCCATCTCCAACTGATAAACACTCACATGTGAAAAATTAATTTTCTCCTACAGAATCTCATGGGGTAAACAAATCCACATGCGCATCAGTGAATGGCCAACACAAAAGGAATCCCATGACGTTTTTGGAGGTTCTTCGTCTCATAATGCTTTGTCGGGGCTTTTTTGTTGTTTTCATTCCAGTGCACTTTTGGATGTCTTTTTGTTAATTTGAGGTGTTGTTGTTGTACCATATTTAGTACAGAAGAAAATTATCCAGCCTACACTGATATAATTAAGAAAAGAAATGATGAGTTGAAAGTAGTCTCATGAGGGCACCACCATGACAAGATGAAGTGTGTCGCATAGCTATCTTATATGGCAAGGTAAAAGCAGTTGACTTTGAAGTTGTACTGTTCATTGAATTAAAAAAAAAGTTAATTATTTTCTGAAAAGTGTCTATTTCTGGTTGTCATCCTTTAACCCAGTGAGGAATAGGTTTCCTAGTTTCTCTTACTATAGAAATAGCTCTGAGCAGAGCATCCCTGCTACCCTTTCAGTCATGAGAATCTCACATAAGGGAACTGCGAGATGATGAATGTCCCCAGGAAGACATATTTCACCACTGGCCTATTCATAATAACTTATGAATAGTAATCATAGAAACCCAAAAGGAAAAATAAAAATGACCTTCAGACTGTACAATTATTATTCTTTTTTCATCTTCTTAGATCCATCACACACTTAAAAAAACTTAGAACTGGTGATTTAAAACCTGCCATTGCTATTTTCAAAATATTATTAATTTTTCTATGTCTCCAGAAGGAGCCACGTTTTTAAATAGTAAAGCATGTATAATAACGAAATCGTCTTTCGCTGGCCTGCTGTCGGTGAGTTCTTTCCCCTTCTGCCATTTAGCTGGGAAAGAAGGATGTATTTTTTTTTGACAATGAACAAAAGCAAACAGGTTCAGAAGAAAATCATTCATTCACTTATACAATTAAAAATTTTCAGCTTTGGTGAATTGTAGACTTTGCCACATTTATTGAAAATGCATTTGGAAAGACAAAAGATGGTTTTTGAACTTCCAGTCCTACAGAGTCTTAAAAATATTTACAGGTAATCAAAGGTACATATAAAATTGCTGCTGCTTACATTATTTGTGAAAAATATCAGAAGCATTCTGAAATTTTAACCAAAGGAAAACAGTTTAATAAACCTCTAAGGTATAATATTTTTATTTTATAATCAACAAAATTTTGGAGAGTATTAAAAAAAATCTTTCCTCTCACAATTGAAAGGATAGAAACCCTATGAAAGATTGAAGTCAAATGGTAAGCTCTTGAGGTTTGGTCATTCAGTACTTCATTTACTTTTTAATCAAAACTTGTTACAACAAAAATTATTTTAACATATATCTCTGGGTGTATGTATGCATATAAAAATCTAGATAATTGTAAAAAAATACCAGAAAAGAGTCTGATCATATAAGTGATGATGGTAAGACATCATGATTATTGTTCTGTTTTCCATGGTGTGCCTAAACCTTTCAAAATGGGCAGTCATGCAAGGCTCTGAGGTGATCGAGTCACAGAACGCTGCAATACAATCTTCTTTTTGTATGAGAACAGTGTAACCTATAGATATATCTATCAGCAGAAAGATTTCTAGAAAATGAAGAGAATGGTAAGTGCAATCTGAGAATTTTTCAGAACTTTAAATATGGCTTTCTCAAACACAGTTTTGCCTATGAGAACAATGAGGTGAAGCAGGGAAAACCCCAGGGGCGCATGGGTTAGGGGTGTTCTTGTCTGTGAAGAAACACAAGGCTCCACAGCTGATGCTGGCTAAGCACATCTACAGATTTACAGCTAAATTAGTGCATTTCCTCCTAAGACATAAACTAGCTCCTTAAACAAGTTATTCCTCAACACCATGCAAGAAGGTGTATAGATTTTTGTGTCGTCGGAATTACTTTGGAAGGAAATTCCTTAAGTGTAGTTATTTGTCGATCTGTTGTGAGGGTAAGAACTGGTCCTTGTAGCACCAGAGTGATTTGTGCATAAGGGTATTTTAGAGAATCCAAAGAAAACTTTTCTTTTAAAGTCTTTTATATTGATTCCCAGGAATCAAAACAGAGCTATTAGTTTTCTTAAAAGCTGGTTTTTACAAAGGGGCAAGGGTGAGAATTAACTTTTAACATGAAGGAGCCAAGTTTCCATGCCTAGACTGAAACCAATAAAATTCATCAAGGAAATCTAGGGGAGGATGACCCAGGAGTTTTTAAAATGGGGCTTTTGTGTGACTTAAAAGCATAGCTAAGTCAGCTAAGTCTAAAAACCAGCCTTCCAGAAACACTGCTTAAATAATTCCTTGTCTTAGGCATCATTCTTTGCTGCAGTGTTCCCTGGATACATGCTAAGGTTTGAAGTTTCCTCCAAACTCCCAGATGCCCTCCACAGATCTCATAAACAGAGGCATTCTTGGCTTCACTGACTGCCATATTTGCTTCACTCATCTCTTTTTTAAAGGAATGTCACTGCTATTTGAAATCATCTTTCAACTATGATATGTAAAGCTGGGCTGCTGACAAGAATTTCTGTTCACTGCATAGTTAAAGACATTTGGCGTGATTGAGTTCAAAGCTCCTTGGCTAGTATGTGACCCAGATCAATTCATTTTGGAATTCATTAAAAGGGAGTCCTTCAACTTTGAAACCTGAAAACGTTTAGTGATATAATATGCAGTTGTCAACAGTGTCACTCCGATTGCATTCAGGACTAAATTCTGTGGTTCAGAACCTAACTAGGGAAAGAACAAGTAACACTGAGGATCCTAAACTTTCAAATCATCTAGGGTTAACTGAAACTGGTTCTATTTTTCGTAATTTTGAAAAAATGTTTATCTGAACCTTGTTTTAAGTAACCAACGTTACCTCAAGAACTAAAGTCCAGGAATTTAAGTGTTAAAATGATGTATAAATTGTTCTTAATACCTGGATTTAAGTTATTTAAAGACAGGAATGATAGACAGAAAAGGGGAGGTAGGATTCGTCACAGCATCCTAACTTTTCTGGATTTAATTTCAGAATAATTTCTCAACCATAATTCATCAAAGTGGGTTGATATAAAATTGGAGTTTTGCTCAGTGTCTGATATCTTGCTAGACTATGTATTAAATTTGGATCTGGTAGAAAAATTGTCTCTTATTTCTGTGACAGAGATGTTCACATTGTATTTTTCTTACATTTGCAAAACTCTCAAATTTGTCACTCTTAAAAATACTCAACAGCACTTTTTATCCCTCCCTCCTTACCTCTTCCTTCTTTCTTTTCAGGTGTGTGTGTGTGTATGTGTGTGTGTGTGTGTGTGTGTGTGTGTTAATGTGAGGTCTAGGTTAGTCTTGAATGTTCCTTCCTCAGATGACATTTACTTTTATTTTTTTAGGTACAAGCCTCTTTCTGGCTTATCTAGCAGGCTAGACTGGTTAGCCTGGGACTTCTAATTATTTGCCTATCTCTGCTTCCCCAGCTCTGGGATTGTAAGTGTATCATCATGGTTGACTTGTTTACATGGTTCTGGGAAATGATCTTAGGTTCTCACGCCTGATGGCAAGTAACAGACTAAAAATGAATTAACGCTTAGTGAAAAACCAATTTACCTTTACCTCACTATTACAAGTACTTTGAAGGTACTCTAGATTAGTAGAAAAAGACCATATTAGTAGCATAGGGAATACTAGTTTTCCATTAAATTCAAGCAGAGAGTTAAAAGTAAAAGAGCAACTGTTTTTTTGTTTGTTTGTTTTGTATTTTTTTGGGGGGAGGCCTCATTTCATTTCGGGGAATGAATTGGGATATGGGAACTTCTGAAGGAATAAGCTGGGAAATTTGTTTCTTATTGAACTTTCAGAAGAGAACTGACTTTTTAGCACTTTAGTCAAACCTTGAGGACAATACTCATTTGCTAGTTCCAATGTGCATTTTCCAATTGCATCTGCCATCTGAATGCTAATGTGTAATATAAAACAAATGGAAGAATAAATGGAAAAACTGGAAAGCATTATAACATGACTGACTTGTAGTTATTTTGTGCTTATGCAAATTTAAGTGCCGTGGGAAATAACACTCAAAGTATGCTTCTTCCTAAAGTTTTTAAAGAATGAATTTAAAGAAGTGTAATTGAAGAAAACCCTGTAATATTCAGATTGAATACTTTATTTGATGGCTCTATCATATTCATTGAGTTCTAATAGTGTACCCAATAAACCATAACATATTAAAAATTTGAAGCATTTCAGGTTAAATGTGTAAATATTTTATAAATGAAAAGGATAGCAGCAGTTTTAAAAAGGAAAAGCTCATGTGTGTTCCCTTTCCTGTGCGTGTGTATATGGTGCATACAATTATTAGCTTAGACATTCTCCACTGTCATTTCAAAGCATATCAGTTGACCATTAATGTTGATCATGTTCATTCACACATTCCCAAATTGTTAAACTGTAACTAATCAGGACAACAGGGCTCATTTAATAGGGCAACTACTTACTCAATATACACACAGGCAACAGAATAAGTTATCAGTCACATACATATGCATATGGTATGGTATAGAGACTATAAACCACTGGAATTGTTTTGTAAATAGTGAAAATCTAGAATAATTGTGTTTAAAATTTCAATTCTAAAATTTCCCTCTCTAATCTAAAATTCTATCATGAACATGCAATGCTTTCACACTACTGAAAGCAAGTTTTTTTTCAGACATTGAGTACATTGTTTATGCAATCCCTATACTGAGTGTTTTTTTTTTAAAGTAGTTGCTGTTTTCATGGGAAATTTTTCATAATAGAGCCTTCGTGGTCTTGTGCCTAAGGCTATGCACTAAGAATAAGGAAACCATTGTTTTAAATTTAGCTATCTCATATGCAAATGAAAGTAGATAAGCCTATAACACCAACCATATATTAGTTAGGGAGGTAGAGCCTGGAAAATGCCAGTTAGAGTGTGAAGAATATTTGTGTTCTCTTGGTCCACTCCCCACCTCTCTTCATAGTTTATTACCTTAGTCAGGGTTTTGTGAGGAGAGGGTAGACTGAATTATATCAATGAGAAATAAAATAAATATTCCACTTAGAAAATGCAACAAGTAAATTCACATAATTGCTTTTGGAGTACAAATAAACAACTTTAACAAAAATTAAACTGGTGGATTATATCTGCATACTTTGGCTTATTTTCAACCATATATTTGGCTTTCCTTTGCCAGATGTTTAGGCAATGAATGTTGAGGATGATGCTTCATTGAGAAAGAATTATGCAGCTTTAAAAGAGAAGACAGATGTTGAGTATGAAAAGGGAGCTCAAGGAATTTTGACATGATTTTTTTTAATGTAAAGTCACAACTTAAGTCGTGTCTTGCCCATGCTTTTCTGGGATGGAGTGATTTAGAGATGCATGCAAAGCTAGCGTGTCCTCATTTCTATGGGACAGATTCTAGAAAATCAGACCTGCCTCTTTCTGATGTCTCTTTTCTTCCTCTGTTCATTCGTAACCGTCATACTGAATAACTGTGCAAGACATGGAATCAGCACTATTTCAAAAGAGAGCCAAGGTTTTGATCAAGATAATTTTCAGCCATCATTTAAATTCATTTAATATAAATAATATTCACCAACTTTATTTTCTTTTTTGTCACATTCAACCTTGAGCAAAGCTAGCTTTATTATTTACAAAGCTATAGGTAAATGTAGGCTTGCTGAGGTAAGAAAAGCTGTTTGGAAACATATTCCGTATGCACCCAACACACGATAAGTATCAGGATATAAGTAAGAATGCAGAAGAACTTACACATTAAGAAAAATGCTGAGGGCAAGTGCTGGTGCTGGAGAATGAGGAAGTGGTTACAGTAACAGGGAGGGTGAGAGAAAGTAAAGATCTGAGAATATGAATAAGTCCTTTACAGGTGTTATGCATCACGTGGTATTCTTAGCATTATTAATACAGGCCATAAGAGATGGCACTGATTCATACCACTTTGGCTAATCACCAAGGATGAAGAGGTCATGCTTAGCATTGAGAATAGAACTGCTTTAATGTTTTAATTAAGGCGAATGCTGCTAGGTACAGTGAATGCCAGATAATCTGAGACAAAGAGAGTATGCTACCATAGATGCAATAATTTAAAAGTTAACACATGGCCAGATACTATCTAGGAAGCCTTTTTTTTACTGGGAAAGGTTATGTGTTATTTATGAATGGATATGGAGGAAGCTATCATGAGACAGTAAAAGTTTATTTCAATTGAGAGAGAAAAATAGGAAAAAACACAACCACAACACAATGATAATGAGAAATAGGAAATTTACAGGAAGAGAAACTTCCAAAATTCTCATTATTTCATATTATTCACACACTCAAAATGATATTTAACAATAGACATAATGTACAAAATATTAAGAAATCCTGGTGGGATTGCTCAGTGGTTAAGACATTTGCTATACAAAATGACCTCAGTCTGATCTCAGGAACCCACACAAAAGTAGAAGGAGAGAATCATCTTCACAAAGAATTCTTCTGACTTCCGCATGAATACGGTGGCAACACACACAGAGTTCCCCCCATGTACACATTGGCATACACACACAAGCATACAAAGAGACCCAAACACAAACGCAATACACATGCACAGAGCGTGCACACACACATCACACATACAGCAATACCAAAACAATACACAATAATAAAATTTTGAAAGTGAAAAAGCAAGGAGACTATTAATTAAGACAGATATTTACTTACACAAATAAGGATCTCAAAATTTCTCTTTAATATCGTTACTATTTTACTTAAGTGAGACAGTGCTCAGATTATTTCAGCTATGTTTTCAAAAGCACCATTAGCAATTCTCAAATAGAAATCAATCCCCACCTGAAGGGTCCCCTGTCTCTACTAGAGCTCAATCAACCTGTCACTCCATGGCCCTCTGCAAGCATATGTCCAATTACAAGTCAATCTTAGCTGTCCTTTATCTCAGCATCTCAGTTTGTAAACACCTTTAAAAATCATCTCACAGAAATAGCATACAGTTTTTTGTTGGAAAGACAATTTAAGCTCCAAATTAATTTTTCCTATTGCAACCCAGAATTTCTTCAACCTGGTAGGTAAATACCTAGGAATCATTTGGTAAATTCCCCTTATAATACTATTTTATATTTACTGAAATAGTTATTTGTGTTTTGTAGTCAATTTATTACGAAGGAGCATCTCCATACCCCTATCTGTGAGAGATACAGTACAAGACCCTGAGTGTAATCCTGACAGGATAGATACAGCCAGATATTATGTATGCTGTTTTCCGTGTTTGCATGTATGTGTATTTACATTTTCCTACCTAGTATGATAAAGTATCATTTTCAATCAGGTACTTTAAGATGCTAAAATAACGAATAATTGAATCAAAGAACAATTTGCTTTAATAAAAGTTACAGGGATTTAGTTTCCTTTCCTCTTTCAAAATAGATACCACACTCTTACAATGACATGAAGTGGTCTAATGCCCATTGATGTGGTGAGGGCAAGTGAATGACTTAGGGACCGATACATAACATGAAGCTGTTGTGTAAGTTCCTGGGATACAACACTGTGAAATAAAAGAAGGATATATCACCAGGGAAAGATATCATTAGTCTAGTTACTGTGATATGTGCTTTAAAACTTATGAATTGTTTACTTCTGAAAATTTCCATTTAATATATTTGAACCAGAGGTGGAACTGAAATTTCATAAGGTGAAATGTAACATGGGGGGCCTGCTTGCTTGTTGAGGTTTTTGTCCTGCCCAGTTCCCCACAGCCAGCAAGCCCCAAAGAAAATCACACAGA
>LOJH01045510.1:15700-28904 GCA_001685095.1 Ellobius talpinus
TCTCTCTCTCTCTCTCACACACACACACACACACACACACATCCACACACTCAAACTCATGGTAGAGGTTTTTAAGACTCTTTGTTCTCCATGGTTTTGTGGATTAAGGCTGGAGAGGAAATGTTCCACCATGTCATTTTTATTTTATTAGTAGTAGTTGTAATATGAGAGATTTCATGTCAGGAGCTAAGCACCAGAGAGAAGTCATTTGGATCCACAGCATGTAAGCATGTAAAATAACAGATGGGCAGTTATCTTCCTGTCTGCCCATGGTTTCCATCCAGACATGGTTTCAACTGATTTTTGATATCTATATATTTGCACATGCATTGGAGAATTGCCATTATTAGTTACATAAGATTCATAGTAGTTGTGCATGAGTGTGTGTGTGTGTGTGTGTGTGTGTGTGTATTAGGGAAGTAGCTTGCCCTATGCCGAGAATATCATATAAAGTATGGTTTCATCCCAATCAAAGTTACAAGGCCAAGAAGTTCCCTTTAGGGATATATTTTGGATGTTGCCTGTTTCCATAACAACTTTGTACAGCTTCTTTTGCCCTTAAAAGTTTGATATCACTTGTTTTTCTTTAACAAATATGGAATTGAACTTTTGCCCCTAAAATGATAAGATTTGCTTTATTTAATTTTTTATTATTATTTGTGTATATGAGTGTGTGTAGGTGGTATGCGTGTGGAGGTCAGAGGACGGCTCTGTGGAATAGTTCTCCCCTTCACTTTTATGCGGGCTTTGCCAGCTAGACTCAGGCCTTCAGATTTGTGTAAAACCACTTTACCCACTGAGCCATCCCATCGGCCCTTACATTTTAAACTTACTTACTTGTGTGTGTATGCCTGAGTGTATGTGCCCGTGCACATGGATGTGAGTGTGGGTGTGAGTGCTTATGTATATGCGTGGAGCAGAAGGGGGCCTTTTAATACACCAAGTTTTGTTTTGAGTGAGTACTTTTTTTTTATCTTGAAGCAGAGACTGAGATATAGTGGTAGCACAGGAAGATTGTGTTCCCTCCATTAGCCTCATCATTGCTGGAGTACGTTTGAGAAGTGCAAGAGTCTAGTAGTCTCTTGCTTTGAGTTTAAGTTGCAGAAGAAACTTAGCAAAAAAACGTTATAGCCCTACTCGTAGAGGTGAAATACCTGCTAGGACCAACAGGCCAGATTTTATGTTAGCTTGCCATTGGTCTAGTATCTGCTGTTTATTTTTCTATTTGAATTTCCAAATTGCTGCACATAAATATTTTTAGAGTTATATGCCAGTTTGCCATGTTTTCCACAAAGTGAATTTGTTCCTCAGTGTTTAGAGCTTTTGGTATAAAGACTCTCATTATGAGGCCTGGAGATGTGTTCAGCTGAGAGGTGTTTGCCCAGCATGCACGAAGCCCTGCACCTCTACCACTAGAAGAGCTGGGTGTGGTGCTGCATGCCTGTAATCTGAGGTAGGAGAGGTAGAGCTGAGTGGTTCAAAAGTTGAAGGTCATCTTTTGACTACGTACCAAGTTCTATGCCAGCCTAGGATGTATGAGACCCTGTTTCAAATTTAAAATAAAAGAGGAAAATGCCATTAGGCTTTCTAAGAAAGTATTTCATGTGTATGAGTACTTTATGTACATGTATTTCTACCACATCCACGCAGCAACCGTGGAGGCCAGAAGCAGGGATGTTATTCCTTTGAACTGGAGTCAGAAACAGTAATGAGCCACTGCAGGGTGGTGGGAACCAAGCCTCTGCCAGAGCGGCTAGTGATCTGAACCACCAAGTCCTGGCTCCAGCCCCCTTTAATGCTTTCTGACACAGGATCTTGCTATGTTGCCTAGGCTTCTGTAGCTCTCACCGTGTCCTTGAGTTCTTCATCCGTGTGCCTCAGCCCCTCAAGTGTGTGCCACCAAATTGCCATGCTTTTCTTATATGTATTCTTTCCCTTTCCCACACTGACATGTTTTGCATGGGGTGGAGACTTGCCACAGCCAGGGTGTGGGGGACAGAGGACAGTCTTCTAGGGATGGGACTCAGCTCCCCATGCTGATGGCGTGGATGGCAAATGCCTTTCCTCACTGTGCTATGTTGCTGCTGCTGTGTGTTAATTGTTTTATTTTCCCCATTCCTTCAGACAAGAGTCTCTGTAGCTCATGCGAACCTGGAACTCACAGAAACCCCCTGCCTCAGTCTTTCAAGTGCCGGGATTGCAGGCACTAGCCTCTCTACCTGGCTAAGGAAAGGCTGGTGGCTGGTGAGATGACTTAACAGGCAAGTGCTTGTCTCCTGAGTCCCATCCCTCACACTCACATGGTGAAAGGAAAGAACCAAGTCATGCAAGTTCAAGTAACCCCCTCCGCTTGCACACATGCATTCACACACTCAAATAAATAAGTGAATAATTTTTGTGAAAGAAAAACCTTCAGTGTGACTTTTTTTTGCATAAATGTCTGGTGAGGTTAGGGAAATGTAGGATGGTGTTTTCTGATGTAGAAGGGATTGTGGTCAATTCTTTAAACCCAAAACCCCACTAAATGACTTTTTTATACTACTGCTCCTTAAATACTAGGTATCTCTTGATTTTTACCTTGTATTTTTCCAATACCAACCTTTTTTTGCAATTAACTTCTGCAAATTTAACCACGCATTTATTATTCATATTGTTTATTACATATTGTACATTCTTTTTAAAATGATTTTATTTTTCTAACAATTTTAGGTTTACAGAAAATACTAGGACAAAGTACATATATGTTCCTTCAATTCCTCCATTTCTAGTAGCTTCCCATTATAAATACTGATTTCTTATAGCTAATAGGCCAGTGTGGACATTATTAGTAAAAGTCTGTAGTTTGGCATGCTAAACTGGACAGAGAAAAACCTCAACCCTACACAAAGAACTTTAGGCAGCTAAGGAAAACTGGGAACACAAGAGGTGGCCTTCCCCAAACACAGCAATTGTTTTTTGTTTTTTGAAACAGGGTTTCTCTGTGCAACACCCATAGCTGTCCTGGAACTCACTCTATAGACCAGGCTGGCCTCAAAATCACAGAGATCTGCCTGCCTCTGCCTCCCACATGCTGGGATTAAAGGCGTGCACCACCACCACTCGGCCACAGCAATTATTAGTGCAGTGCCAGTGAGTTCTGAGAACATACATATAACATTATATGGACTGAACAGGTTATATTTAGGAATATGTGTGTGTACAAATATATATGAGTGCAGTAACAACTAATGAATGCATAGGCTGTGAATTTGAAGGAGAGTCGGGGGGCTGTATGGGAGGGCTTGGAGGGAGGAAAGGGAAGGGTAAAATTAATCTCAGAAAACTGTCTATAGTTTATAGCAGTGTTCATTCTTTGTGTTGTACATTCTGTAGGTCCTGACAGATGTGTAATGATGCTTACCCGTCATTCCCTGTCCTGGAAATCTTCCACCACCCCTACTATGCTATGCAGGCGTGAGCACCACTTAACGATCTGTAACGTTCTCTGTAGTTTTTACTATTTCTAGGGTATCTTCATCTTCTAATTGTATAGTTTAATAGCTGTTCAGATTGTCTTTCTTTGTTTAGTAGTACGTACTGAAGGGTCTTTATTTTGATGGCTCGTTAGCTCAGTGGTGTGTCCATTGAATGAGCCAAGTCTGGTGATGCAGGCCTGTGATCGCAGCAGCTTGGGAAGCTGAGGCAGAGGATTGCAGTTTCAAGACCAGCCTGGGCTACAAAATGAATTCAAGGCCAGTCTGGGCAATTTAGTGAGAGGCTGTCGCAAAATAAAAAGTGGAAAGAGAGCTGATGATATACGGCTCAGTAGTGCTTGTCTGGCATGAACCAGGTCCTTAACCCTCATTTCTGTTAATAATGTCACTGTAGTTGTGTATCCAAGATGTCACTGGTTACCTCAGAGTTTTTTGAAGTTGTAAGAAAGTATGTCCACATGAAATATATGATGATGGAACTCCAGGTGAGTTTATTTGGAACATTAAAAAATAATTTGGGATACAGAGTATCGCTCAGAGTCTGATATGACTGTGGAAGAAAGGAAAAGGTTGGAAGGGTGTGTGTGTGTGTGTGTGTACATGAATGGATGCGTGGGTGTTCGTACATGTGCATGAATGGATGCGTGGGTGTGTGTACATGTGCATGAATGGATGCGTGGGTGTGTGTACATGTGCATGAATGCATGTCTGAATGTGTGTGTGTGTGCATGCACACGAGTGTGCATGAACATACACACCCACTCCATGCATGTGGAGCCTCAGCTGTCATTCTTCAGGAGCCCTAGAGATCCTCTTTCCTCCATTTCCTCTACCTCCTGAATGACGCCCCACACCACGATGCCTGACTTCCTTTTCCCCCATACCTGGCTTCTGGGGATTGAACTCAGGTCTAAGCACTTTACTGACAGCTCTGTCTCCATCTCCCATATTGGGGTTTTATTAGGAAAGCAAGATGTTATGTAAGTTGTTTTGGCAGGGGGCCAGCATCTTGCAAGATCTGCCCTGTTCTGATTGGCAGGCTGCTGTGGTTTCTAAGTAAGAGGATCTTGGAGTTCAGCCCTGGTCTTGTAGTTTTGAACTGGGCTTGAGTCTGGGAAAGACATACAGAGCTTGAGTGGTTTCTCTCTGGGCAACTTTGACTTTGTTTTGGTTAAATATGATATAAATGACTCCATGTTGTCTGATAGACATTTATAACTGCTGCAAATCTGTTTTTAAGTTTAAAATTTTTAATTACTGTACAAAGTAGCCTATTTTCTTGTGTCATTTTCATACATCTTATTTTGCTTGATTTCCTCCAATACCGGGTACCATTTCTCTTCCCCCTCCATGCTTGTATCTTTCTACCTCCAGTATACCCTTCCCTTCCACTTTCATATCTCATGTGTTTAATTCCTCTTCCTTTCTGCCCCCCCCACCCCAATCTCCTGGGTCCTTTCCTAGTGTCTCGGTCCTTATTCCTGCGTAGATATACATATGTAAACATTGAAGCAAGGATCTGCATATGAGAGAGAACACGCGGTATTTGTCTTTCAATTCTGGGTAATTGTCTTTAATACAGTTTTTTCCTTCAACTTTCATAATTTCATTTTAATGAATAAATATAAAGATGTAGGGCAAAGGAACCCTTACTCACTGTTGCTAGGAGTGTATACTGGTGCAGCCCCTATGCAAATCAATATAGGGGTTTCTCAAGAAGCTAGAAATAGGTCTCCCACATGGCCCAGCTGTACCAGCCCTGGGTGTAGTCTTACAGGACTGCTCATGTGTTCATTGCTGCTCTGTTACAACAGCCAGGAGACGGAGTCGTCTGCCTGGATGTCCATCCGCAGATGAGTCATGAAAATGGGCCTCGTAGACGCAGTGGAAGTTCATTCAGCTGCTGTAAATCATGGTGTGTGGGCTTTTTAAAGTTTGTAACGTTATTGTATTACAATGCAGGGGCACACCATGCCATGGCACACAGGGAGGTCAGAGGTCAGTCAATCTGGGGCGTCAGTTTTCTCCTTCCACCCTGTTTTTGAGGCAAGGCATCTTTTTTCTGCTTCATGCTTACTCCAGGCTGGCTGGCCCACGAGCTTTTGGGTGACTGTCCCACCTCCATGTCCGATCTCAACTTGGTGTCCTCCTGTCACAGATGTGGTTTCTGGAGCTCAAGGACAGACTTCTGTGGTCAAGGCTTTTACCTGCTGTGCCCAAGTTAGTTTTTGCTTTTGTTTTTCCTTTTCCTTTCCCAAGGCAATGAGAGTTTCTCTTACCACATATCTTTGCCAGTATTTGATATTGTCAGTGTTTAGGGTGTTTTATTTGTTTGTTTGGAGACAGGGTCTCAATGTGTAGCTCTTGGGTGGCCTGAGGCTGCTGTATATGGTGATGACATCTTTTGATATGCCTATTTTTTCACCTTTACATAATCTTTGATGTATCTGTTTAGATCTGTTTCCCATTTGGAAAATGGGTGTTTTCTTGTTGAATTTTGAGATTTCTGTGCCTTTTGTAAGATAAATTTTTTATAAGAAATTTTTCTTGAAGGTTATGAATTATCTTTTTTATTTTGTAACATGGTTGTTTGGAACCAGAGATTTAGTTTTAATGAAGTCTAACTTACTAATTGTTTATTTCATCATCTTGCTTCCTGTACTGTTGGGATCCACTAAGTATTTCTCCTGCCTTCTTTCTAGGACTCTTACATTTTACACTTCTAATGCAGCTGTGTAATCCATTTTGGGTTAATTTTTGTGAAAAACACAAGGTCTTTATCCAGGTTGTTTTCTTCGTGTACGGATGGCCGCCTGTCCTGGCTTCCTCTGCAAAGAAACCCCTGCTCCACTGAGTCTTTGCAAGAATCCGTTTGTGTGGGGCAATTTCTGGGTCCATTTGTTATTTGTTTGGTTTAGTTTTTTTTTTCATGTACAAAAGCAATTCAGTCTTCATTTTCATGTCCACATCAGTGTGGTATTTTGCTTGCCTAACCCAGACACTGAGCTTGAAAAGCAATGGATCTGTTGCATTTTTATAAACCCAATCATGTTATAGTTACCGCCAGAGTTGCTCATTGTGTTCAAAGTCATCTTGTGAGGAACCTTTTATGAAGTGAGTAGGTATTCAGGTCTGTTGAAATGCACATTGTAGTTTTTAAATATTCTAAAGAGGAAGGCAATAATCTTTGGGGTATCTACAAATATGTGTTGAAAGGAACCATTTATTCTACTGTAGAAAAGTCTTTCGAAAGTACTGATGGCGTATGGAAATTGTGCAGACAGACAAACAGATAGGAAATAATGCGGACTTTCTAGCGGACGTCTGGACTTGGAGACCGCAGCGCTAACAGGCACTGTTAGAGTTCTCAGCCCTCCCCCACATGTAGTTCCTCATGTTCAAGCAAAGTGTCTGCTCACACACAGCACTCGTGTTATACAAGATATTTTTCTCAGCCTCTACATGTGTGGAAGCCATGGTGTAGCGGGTTATGTAATCACCCCTTATTTTACCAGCCGGCACATGGTAGAGCTGAGATTTGAACCCTGTGTTCTTGAGTGCAAAGAGCAGGCCACAGTCTTGAAGTTCCAGCTCATACTTTGTGTGAGAGAAAGGTGAACTTGTAGAAAAAGCTGTTTGTATTGGATACATTCTTTATAAGCTTTTAAATCATTGATTATGTTAATAGAGTTATGTCACTGTGTTGTTCCCCCCTCACAAATAGGCATATTTAGAAAATCAAGGAGAAGGTCTGAGTATTTTAAGAATTACCAATTTTACCACATTCCTGGGAAGGACTTGAGATATAAAATTAATCATTTTCTTATATAAATGTACTTATATAGAATTATAAAGTACTTATATAGAATTGAGACTTATTGTAAACCTTTATTTTTTTAATACACTAATATTTTAATGCTATCCATATGTTCATATTGCGTGCATTTAAGGCTTTTTGTTAGTTCTCAAACAAGCAGTTTTCTCCCCTGTAGTGTTCTCAAGCCCTCTAATGTTTTACAGACTGCATTCAAGGATGTGGATTTATACGACCATGTGCTTTGTGTGACGACAAACTTACAGACTTAAACATTGGAAGTGCCATGTTACGTGAGCAGTAGCTGTTTAGCGTGTACCATGTTAAGCCCTAACGCAGTTCTGACCAGTGAGTGTCTGCTAAGGCCTCCTTGCTACCTCTTCTCGCCCAGAAGAAACGCGGTGGCATTTCCTCGTCTCTGGCCGGTTAAGAGATGTGGCCTCTTCTCTCCTGTGATGCTGATGGTCCCTTTCTGGCTTTCCAACAGAGCGACATTTTGCGGAGGTCGTACTCAGTGAGGAGTTTCTCAACCTTGGCATCGAGCAGGTGTGCAGCTTAATCTCAAGTGACAAGCTTACCATTTCCTCAGAAGAGAAGGCAAGTGACACTTTTTCTCTTCCCCTTCACCTCTCCTGCTTTTCCTTTCTGTCTGCCACCATTTCCCTTCCCCTTCCTTCTGTGGTGCTGGCTAGTCTCCTGACTTTGCTTTCCTTTTGGGAGGTTGGGGTGTCACAAAATGTGTGTAGAACAGAGGACAACCTCCGGTCTTGTCCATCCACTTTTTCTTTTTGAGATAGGGTCTGCATGCAACTGGTCTGCAACTCTTCAATAGGCTGGGCTGGCTGGCCAGTGAGCTCCAGGCCTCCCCCGTCTGCTGAGATTACAGAGAAGTGCCACCATGTCCAAATGTTTTTCCCCTGGTTCCGAGGATGGGAGTCAGGTCTTGATGCTTGTGAAGATACAACTGATATTTGCCCAGCCCAGCACTTCCTTTCTTTGTTTCAGTTGTCTCATAAGTGTGGTCCTGTGTGAGTAGAAGCACCAGGGACCTGGAGGAAGTGTGCTTGACTGCTACAGCAAGAATTGAATCAAGTGCCTCTGGTGGAGTGGGTATCTTTCTATAGCTAGATGCTTCTAGAAGTGCTTGATGCAAACACACTTGATAAAAACCCATTAGTTTTGCAGTCTTGTGAGTTGAAAGAACTTTCTTTAAATTTGTTTAATTATTATTTTTATTTATGTGTACGGGTGTCTATGTGAGTCATAGTCAATGTCGTGTGTGTGTGTGTGTGTGTGTGTGTGTGTGTGTGTGTATGCCAGGGAGACTAGAAGTGGGAGTTAGAGCCCCTGGAGCTGGAGTTATAGGCAGTTGTTCACCCAAGTTGGGTGCTAGGAACTGGTCTGGTCTCTGCAACAGGAGTGTTCTGAACTGCAGAGCCAGTTCTCCAGTTCCTGAAAGAACTTACTCAATGCTCGAAGGTTTTAGTAGTTCTAGAGTGAACATCCCTGACTGCTATCATCCTTTTACGTTCCTATTTGAAACTTAAATGTCAACCCTATAGGTGAGCCTGCCGCCTGCCTGCCCTCCCTCCCTCCCTCCCTCCCTTGCAGTTGCTCTTTCTGACCCCACGTGTACAGTTGCCTTTGCCGTGTTCCTGAACCTTTCACATGGTGAAAGAGAAGCTTTGGCTGCTGCTCTGTTTTCTCTGGGCAGTTTTTAGCGTGTGGGAAGCAGGAGACAAGAGTTTACAGCGCTGGGCATGATGATGATGTACGCCTTTAATCCCAGCACTTGGGAGGCAGAGGTGGCTCTCGATCTGTTTGAGTTTGAAGCCAGCCTGGTCTAACGTAGACTCAGGAGAGCTAGGGCTACCCGGCTGTTGGGAGACCCTGTTTCCAAACAACAAGAATAATAAAACCACCACCACAACAACAAATAGAAGCTTATGGAAATGGTATGTGTCCTTGGAATTTAAAGTTATAGAGGCTCTGATTCTATTTCTTGGGCCATTCATCCCATCTGGGGATAAAAGCATACATTCTCTCTAGGATTTACAGTGTGAAAAGTATGCAGACTGTGACATACACAGTCTTAGCACTTTAGAGAGGGTGACACTACTCACATAATAGATGAGGACGGAGTGCCTGCTGCCCCCATTCACTGTCTCAGCGCCCTGGTTATGGGACTGACATCTCTAATCATAGACGACTGGAAAAACCAGTCTCTGTATGGGGCACTGTAGAAGTGTACGGTGGCCTGGTTCAGATATAAGATCCAGGTCTTTCAAAGCGAGCTAGAGTATTTCAGAGAAATGGAAATTGCGTGGGAAAGGCATATCAGGGCGAGGGAGCGGACTCTACAGATGTAAAGTCTATGAAGATGTAAAGGCTCGAGGATGGCTGGGGTTCAAGTATGTTTGTGAGAGAAATGGGAAAGGAAGTGGGGAGGGACCATCACGAATGCCTTCAGCTGTGTTCAGTATTACGACCTTTCTTGCGGTGATGAAGAGCTACTTCCAGGCTTTAACCAGGAGATGGATGCCACGATAAGCCCTGCCTTAGCGAAAGATCACGAGGACTGCTGTGGTTTTGTGCTGATACCTACTGAGCCCTGGAGTGTAGTGGCACACTCAGTACCCGTCTTAGCACATGTATAATTCAGTGGTGAGACTTCACAGAGGATGTAGCGGGCAGCCTTTTCCTGCTTTACAGCGTCCAAGGCTCCAGTCACAGTGGTCCAGATGACGAAAAGTGTCTGGCCCGATTCTCCTGGAGAAGTCTGGGACTTCCCTTCTTTTTCACACGCTGTCTTGTGAGTCTTGACTATCCAGAGTTGCTCCTTCATAGACATGTCAGGCTTGAGAGCTGGGGCGTAGTTATGCTGTCTGTCTGTCTCCAAATCCCTGTCTGTCTTCTCTCTTCCCTCTTGTCACTTGCTGGAGGTTGTAATGGTGTCACAATTGCTGCAGGTAACCGTACTTCTTATGCGGTATAGATGGCTGCCCCAGCAAGCAATTCAAGAAACCAAAGGCAGAGTGGCAGACTCCTTCTGACCCGCCCACCTTCAGAAATCACAGAGTTGCTTCTACCGTACATGCTCTGTTGGTTGCACAGGGAAGGTTTAGATTAATTGTGGGACGATATTTATTGCACAGTGGTGAGTCCTCAGAGATGAGACTAATGGAGGGAGCAGCTGCAGAAACTAGCTTTCATGGCGATGGTGAGCGGTAGCCCTCCTGTGCCATGCGGGCCACGTAGGCGAGTGTTGAGATGATAGCAAAGGAATCTGATGCAAGACATTGGAAGCAGGGCATGGAGCTGACGGGACCGCACAGTGGTGGATAGGATCGACAGTATGGATGCTCTTCGCTTCTTTATCGCTGCCACCTGGCGCACAGTATTTAGTAAGCCTTGTTGACAGGATAAATTAAAGAAAGGTGGTAATTAGAGTGCGTGCTATTTTTAGTTTCATGCTGCATCAAAACATCCTGTTTTGTTTCCAGTAATCACTTGCATATCGCCATACGTTTCCTGCACCTTTTAAAGATGATCAGGAAATGAATCCGTCAGTCTGGGAGGAAGTTATGGAAAAGGCACTGCCTCGTTATTAGCTAAGTTTTCTCAGAGGAATAGTTGTTCAGTACTGCTCTCTCCGCTGTTTGTAAAGATGTCCAGGTACATTTCAATGTGTCTGTTCTGGTAAAGGGGGCTTCACCCATTGCGTAGACCCTTATCTATCGTCAAAAATCTGTTTGTAAACCTAAAGACAGTTTCTAGCATGAGTTATTTATGAAGGTGCATTTCTTTGTGATTCTTGTGTTGCCGTGTTCACAAGCCTTGGCAGAAGGAACATAAAGGAGAAGAAAATTGTTTTGGCTTGTGGTTTCAGAGAGTTCAGAGAGATCATGAGATGGGAGGGCATAGTAGAGGTGCAATTGCCCGTCATGGTTAGCCCAGAAAGGGGATGCTAGCATCCTGCTGGCCTTCCCCGCCCCCACTTATTCCATCTGGTTCCCATTTATGCAAGGGTACCTTCTGCATTTAAGATGGGTGGTTCCCTGTGTCTCCAGTTTTTTTCTCTCTGGGAACATCTTCACAGACACACCAAGGAAAGATTCTAAAGCCAGCCACATTAAAGGGGAAGATGAGTCAGGGTATGTTATAGTCACTTGAATGAGTGCAGCCCCATAGGTCCATAGATTTGAATACTTGGTCCCCAGCTGCTGGAGAGATTTTAAAGGTGTGGTCTTGTTGGAGGAAGTATGTCACTGGGGGTAGGCTCTGAGGTTTTAAAAGATATTTTCAGTTAGTCCTCTGCGACACCTACTTGTGGGTCAGATGTAAGTTCTCAGGACTGTCCAGGGCCCTGCCTGCCTGCCTGCCTGCCTCTCTGCCTGCCGCCGCCATGCTTCCTGACATGATGGTCATGAACCCTAACCCTCTGGAATCACGGGCCCCAGATTAAATGTTTTCTTTGATAAGTTGCCTTGGTCATGGTGTTTTGTCACCGGGGTGTCTGTGCTTTATTATCCTGGATGCTTTGTTCTAAAGGAACTTCAGTCTGTAATTAGAACCACAGAGAAGAAAGCTGTGTGTTATCATTTCCTCACAGCTCCCATTTAGGTTCAGTAAGATGTTGACGACCTTGTTGAAAGGCTTAGGAAATACAAAAATGAAAATTGCTTATTGAGTATACAAAGGTATTTAATGAAGTACTTACTAAGCTGACATATGTCAAAAGAAAGAGAAGTTAATGGATGAATGTCTTTGTGAGTCGCAAGTCAAGATTTCAGATTTAATCCATGGACTTTTAGTGTTAGCAGTGCTGTATGTAAGATGTGTTTCGTCATGTTATGTCTGCATGCTTTGGCATTGAACTCATGTTTTCTCTCTCCATACTTTTAAGGTATTTGAAGCAGTGATAGCCTGGGTAAATCACGATAAGGACGTAAGGCAGGAGTTCATGGCTCGGCTCATGGAACACGTCCGGCTACCTTTACTTCCACGGGAGTACTTAGTCCAGGTGAGTGCACGCACTAGTCATAGGGGTGTGCACAGCATCTGCAGACCTGGCAGCATGTCGAGCCTCTTTACCCTGTGGGAAGGGCTTCAGACTGCCGAGCTCTGGAGTGTCGGAAAGAGGACAGTTTAGGCACCAGGCACCTTGGCAGCTCCCTCTGAGCCCATCCCTGTTCCTAGATGTAGGTTCCACTCTTCCTGACTTGGGAAAGTATGGAGGAACATTTGGAGGTGGCATCTGGAACTCTCCGAGTACATGCAGTAAACATGCCCGTATTCTACCCACACTAGTGTCTTCTTACTGTTCGCCCTTTGATAGACTCTGCCCAGCAGGAATGGGCTTTGAGACTGTACCAATCGCTATTTAATTCCTTTTCATAGTTTCACAGGGACGTATGTTTGGCTTCTTTATTTCTGAGCTGACGAGAAGCAAGCTGTTTGACGTAAGCAGGAGCGAGTGATTCTTAGTCATCCCTAAAGGTTTTAAATTTGCTCTTGGTTGCTTATTAACAGTCTTTCAGGGACATCTCAGCATTCATGTCAGCAGTTGAGACCATTTATAAAGAGACATTTTTGATTAGCAAATCAGGCTTTAGCATCTTAAGGTTTTGTTATTTAACATGGTCTGTATGGTATCTGGATACTGTGGGAAATTTAAAAGAAAAAAAAAGAGCAGAAAGCCCAATACTGAGGTTGAGCATTGCCAGGGGAACAAATAAACAAATAATAAAAACTGATGTAGGTAGAATATTTTTAAGTGGTTTGGGTCTCTTTTCATTTACTCCTCTGTGTTGGAAGGGAGTATATGAGGTAATAGCTTTGTCTTGCCCATTTGAAGAACCTGCTGTCTATTTTTCCTGAGAGCCCAGATCAGAGTCTTTGCTTCTCCATACTCACT
>LOJH01045511.1:0-13583 GCA_001685095.1 Ellobius talpinus
GGTGGGGTGGGAGGGTATGTGGAGGGAATGGGAGGAGAGGAGGGAGTGGGAACTGGGATTGGTATGTGTAATGAATAAAGATAGTTTATTTTATTTTATTTTTTAAATTATATACCTCCAAGATTTCTAGCTAGTTGAGATGTTGTCTTCTACTGTTGATATGGGTGCCTGAGGTAATTAAGTTAGTATACAGAAAGGTTCATTTCGGCTCACAATTTTGAGAGTTCCACTTCCTGATTAGATGTTCCCACAGCTTTCTGTCCACTAAGGTACCACACCATTAAGGAATGTGTTGTAGAGCAAAACCGCCAACCTCATAACAAAAGCAAAAAGGAGAAGGATCCAGGGTCCCATTATCCACTTTAAGGGCTTGAGGGCTTGTCCCCCATGACCTAATTTTCTCCTGTGAGGCCCCCTCTAAAATGTCTACCGCCTTTCACTGGCACCACGTGAGGAGCCAAGCTGTTAATGCCTGAGTCTCTAGGAAAGCCAAACTGACATCGCGCTGCTGGACCACAATTCTGATGCTGTCTGTGTGTGGGGAGCTCTTTTCCCCCATCCCAGTCCAGTTTCCACTGTCAGGTTACTATAGGCGATTTACTCATCCCAAATAAGGGCTGACGGGTATTCCTGAGCCAACTTTAACCATTTTCATCAGCGGCCTTGAAGAGATACAAGCTGACCTTAAATATTTGTTCTCGGTGCTCTGAAGTACACTTGGTTGTGACTTTGTGTCAGAGAAGTCTTCTTCCCCTCCCTATAGTCTCTGTTCCCAGCTGTCAGCCTAGCTTTAAGCCACTTCAATGTCTTTCCTTCCCTGTCCCTCCATTCCTGTCCCCAGAATAGACAGAGACACCCCCTGCCCCCAACAGACATCACTTTTCCTTTATTAAACAGAGCACAAGGATCTTAGTCTGTCAGGGGAAATGACTGTAATTATTCACCTCCTCTGCAAGACCCCCACTCCCAGGACGGTGGGTAGGTGCTCCATGAACAGCTTCCTGACCCAGACTCTGTCACAAGGGCCAAATCTCACAAACTCCATGAAGCAATCATGTAAAAAACCCCATCCTGATGGGCTGGCCAGTAATCTACTCCTTTTTCTTTTCCTTTTTTGGTTTTTCAAGACATGGTTTCTTGTGTAATAGTCCTGGCCATCTATCCTGGAATTTGCTTTGCAGACCAGGCTGGCCTGGAACTCACAGAGACCCTCCTGCCTCTGCCTCCTGAGTGCTGGGATTAGAAGTGTGTGCCATCACTCCCAGCTCCCGTTACTTCTTTATACTTGCCAGCTTCCAGAATCCACATTGACCCAACCTGAAAACACAACTTCTGGTTCTAATTATCTCAGTTATGTGGAGCTAAGATGCCATATTTTCCTACTTTTTAATATTTGTCCCTTTAGAACTATCACAGCAGGAGACACTTACTCATCTATTGGTAGCCAAGACCCACTGCTGTTCCAGCAACAACCCTGAAGGGGCTGCCTGGGGCAGGATAGAGAAAAGTTTAGAAAAGAAAAAGTGGAGCATGCCAATCAAATTGTTGGCTCCCCCACCTTTGTCTTCATCTGAAAGAAGTTATTGAGCACCTGGACAGACAGGACTTCTAGGGAGCCCCTGGTACATAGAACCCACAGAATCCGACTCTCGGCTGTGGTCTAGCTGCTCAACATTATGTGTGGAGACTCCCGAAAGACAGGTATGAACAGTTGAGCCTGTCCATGAGCTGGTTCCTGGCAGAATTTTGTATTTTTGACAAGGTTTCCTTTGGGGCTAAAGCTTGCATCCCAAAGACTGAGATTCCTAGAATATTTCGATCAATAGGTAGGCAGGAAGGGAAGCCAATGAAAGACGAAGACAAGCTACTCAACTTCCTCTCTGAAAAGGGGCACAAGGAAGCAAAGCATCTAGGCAAAAGAAAGAGACAATGGGGCCCTGAAGGGGCCTCCCTATCCCCTCTGTCCCTGGCATTTCTAGGAAGGCTTGGTCACAGTAGATTCAGTGACACACTCAGCAGCCTCTAATAGCCAAGTGCTGACCACAACGGATGGCTGCCTGGCACCATTTGGTCAGGGACCAGGAGAAGGGTGAGTCACAGTGGGTGGCATTGGTGGCTCCTTTCTGTTGGTGGGCCTTGTCTCTGCTTCAGGACCTGCCTTGTGGGAGGGAGGGCAGGGAGCCTTCACAGCCAGTAAACCTCTGATCAGTTTATTTATTTAAACAGCAAACATCCTGCCTGCCATGGGGCCCAGTGGAGTGAGGGCTGTTCCTGAATGGGACAGACGCTGTGTCTTCACAGAGGCCACACACATTGCTGGGAGGTTTATGCCTCCATGTAGGGGAAATGACAGCCTGTGTTTTCAAGTACCACAGCTGCCCAGGAATGTGTGTGCTGCCAGCCGCACCCAGACACACCAACAGGCAAATGTCGCCTCCTCCCCAGGCTTTCTCCTGGGCTCTGCTTTCTTTTATTTTGTCTTCAGAGTTTTTATTCTTCTCAGCTGCAATGGTAATAAACGCAGACCATAACAAAAAAAGAAGAAAAGGTTAAGCCTTCTCTCTCAGAAGGAAGAGAAAAGGCTTGAATAAACAGAAGGTCACTGGAAAAGCAAACAATCAGGGACTGTTTGCAGAGGGACCAGATGGGTCCAAGAGACCTTTCCAACTGCAGAGCGCAGGGCTGAGGTGTCTGTGTGGGGCTCCCAGTCAGCAACTTACATCCTGATTCCAAACCCCACAGGTCACCCAGGAACAATCAGGTGATGTGGGAAATCTCAGACCTCACTGAAATTAAGTCAAACAAGGCCCTTGTTAGGCTTGGTGTTTGTTTGACTTGTCCTGTATCCGTGTATTTTCCTACCAGATGAGCAATGTCTTGAATCGGGAATTGCTGACCAGATTTTATTGTATTTATGATTGCAAAGCTGAGGGAGGGTTGCGTGTTTGGTTGTTTTCATTCTTTTAGTTTTTCTCAGTGTCTTTCTCTAACCTCTTGCACAGCTCCAGGAACCACACAGCCTTTGCTCCTGCTGCACATGCCTAACTGTCTGGTCAGCTGCGCTTTCAGAAGTAATGTTGTTATCGGATGGGGGAGTCCCAGCCTAGTCAGGTCTGGCCAGTCATTCTCAGCAAGCCAATACAAAGAACCAAATTAAAAGTGGAAAGCAGAAAACAGAGATTTACTCAGCGTAACCACAGTGGGAAGAGGGACAAAGGACAAGGATCCAGCAAACCCCTCAAGTCCATCTTTGGGATCCAGAAGTGAGACCAACATTTAAATAGAGACCCAAGGATCTAAGCAGTGCCTGTCAAGGATCTAAGCAGTGCCTGTCAAGGAAGGTGTGGTCCCGCCCATCACTGACCCATCAGTGTCCATCAGGGCTTCGGTCTGCAAGGTGTTCTGACAAGTTGTTAAAACTGCCTGAAATCTTTCTGGGACACAATTTCCCTGTCTGGATGGTGCCTTTTCCTCCTCCCTGCATGAGACTCCAGGAGAAAGTCCCACTTCTTTGAGATACATTGTTTCAATAGTATGATGTCAGTTTAGAGACAAATGTTTCTTTAGCTTATCTCCATTTTTGCCAGGCCAGTTACAATGTCAGACCAATATGCAAATTCTTCCAATAATTTCCCAAATATGATGGCCAGATGTGACACATGGATTGGGAGAAATTTGTTTTTAAAATAATTTTTCCATTCTCTAAGGGTAAGTGCGATTCTGTTTATAGACTTTATTGTTAGAGCAGTTTAAACAATGGAGTGTAATACAGAGTATTCTTGCCCCAACACACACACACAGCTCCTCACCATCACAATCCCACTCCAGAGCAGGACATTTGTTACCTTAGAGAAGCCCACAGTGGCGTGTTATCACTACCCCCAAGGACCCAGATCATATCAGGATCACTCAGGGTATTGTGTATTTTGGGGGTTCTGGCGATGTATGTGTATCCCATGAAGTACTCTGATTGTTCTGGAAACCCTCAGTGACCCACCAGTACAAAGTTTGTTCCTCAAGAATACTCAATTTAAGCGTATAAAACGCCCTGTTTGAAACACGTGACTTTCATCTGCTCAAACAGAAATTTCAAACTTTTAGCTCGAAGATGGCAGCTGTTCCAATTGCTAGTATTCCTGATGTTGGAATGTCCCTTCATTGGAACCCTGAACACAAACTCTGGAGGCATCAGTGGTTAAGTGTTTACATACTGACCCTGACACCATACTAAATGAGCTAGAGACTTCCATATCCCACACCCATGAGACTCCTGAGATTCTACTGTTGGAAGTTCTATGGGTTCCCAAATATCTGGTTCCATCTTCAGAGACTCCTCTGCAGTGTATTTTGACCGAATCCATGAACAGACAGAGCAGGAGGCAACATCCAAATGAAAAGAGGGATGAGATAAACTGATCACCAGACCCAGTGCTCCACAGACACAGGTGCAGTGAGCTAAGCCCATGGTGTCACCTGGTAAGCACCAGGCATGATCTAGGAGGAACAAACTCTGGGCTCAGTTCCCCCAATTCTTCAATCACTTCCCACCCATATTTAGGTCAAGCTACTCCAGCGCTCGCAACCTTGGTGTTCTATCTGCAAAAGCGTATGTCAGTTTGCTTGGACAGCTAGACAGCCAGTAAGTAGGAGGGATGTTTCACCATGATAGGCATTGAATGTTTATATGGTGGCCCTGTTTCTTCATCGTCTCTTTTCTATGAAAGAAACCAAGCATATGAGATAAATTTAAACAGGTGGCTGATGAAGGAAAAGGCCCCATCACATTTGAAAATTTTGACATAATGCAAGAGAGAAGAAAAGGAAGATAATTAAAATGGGAGGGGAACAAAGGATGGGAAGGATGGAAGATGGGGGAGGAAAGATAGGAAGGGAATAAGACGAAAGGGAGAAAAAAAGCAACACAAATCTGACTGTGTTATTAAAAAAATGTTTAGTCCAGGCTAGCCTAAAAAGCTGAAGATGACCTTGAACTCCTGATCCTCCACCTCTAGAGGACTGGAAATACGGGCATACAATGCCATGCCAAGTTTTATGACGTACTGGAAACAGAACCCAGAGCTTCCTGCACACTGGGTAAGCACTTTGCCAACTGAACTAACTCCTCAACCTCTGGTCACCTTCTTTTGGTAGAACTGATTCAAGGCATTTTCAGACAAGCTTCTGTTTTTCAGACAGGAGCAATACCACAAGGATAGCATTTCCTAGCCTCTAAACTCCATGGTAGACTCCACTGTAGTTATCTGATGGTGAGTTTTCATTGTCAAATTGACACAATCTATAATCACCGGGAAAGAGCGTCTCAGTGAGGGATTGCTTAAATTCTGTTGGCCTACGGGAGATAGTATTGGTCAGTGGGAAATCTGCCCAATGTGGGTGGCTCCATTCTCTGGGTAGAGCATCCTGGATTACACAATAGTGTGGAAAGTGAGCTGAGTACCAGCATGCATATGTCATTAGCTCATTGCTCTCTGCTTTTGACTGTGGAGGTCATGTGAACAGCTACTTCAGATTCCCACTGCCTTGACTTCCTCTCAGCAATGGCCTTCTGTCAGAGTATTTTATCACAGCAGCCAGAAAGGAAACCGAATCAAGTTATGCACCATTGATAACAAAGTCTCCAGGCTGTTAGACTTGATCACAGAAAAATTTTTAACATTACATCATAGTTGAACAATTCCAGAATTTCCTAATATGTGGCCTGGCTCCAAGGGACATAGTGGCATTTCACTAAACATAAAGTCATCATTTCTTTAGCCTCATTTTCAATGGCTGGAAAAATTAAAAAGGTGTGTATGTATATGTGTGTGTTTAGGCAGCAGAGTGTCACCTTATTTTATGATTCTTACCATGCAACATGGCCCTGAAGGACAAACCCAGAAGTTTTGTTCATGTGTTCATCCCTCATGCTTGGAACAGTTATTCTTCATCTTTAGGGTGTGTTAGAGTCTTTAGGATGGTTTCCTGGACACAGAAACTGTGTTCCAGTCCTGGCTTCTGATTGGACAGGCTCAGGTGGTTTTACAGACCAGCATGTCTGTTTTAGTGTGAAAGCTTTTGTGTGAAAGCAATGTCCCTGCTGTGGAGACCACATTTGAAATCTGTTAACGTAGATGAGAGCTAGTGCCTGCGTGGTGGTAAACGCAGTCTGACTGAATGAAAAGTCAAGGTCAGTCATGTTCCTGCCAGTGACCACCAGAGGAGGCTGTGGGCTGTGGATTGCACAGGCAAGGTTTAGAACTCAGAAAAACTTGAATGGTCATTGGTCTAAGCACAGCCAAAGGTAAAGCTCTCCAGAAGGTCTGGTTTTATTAATCCTATCTACTCGATGTGCTAAAGCATTTCAATTCGTCCTGACTTCTTCCCGCTATGTCCCCTGACCCTGTGTTCCAGACCTGGTGTCCCCAGGCACCAGATAAACAGGCCAAGCAAAAGACAACAACAGCAGAGGGATCTCAGGCTCACGACTGGGGTCAATTCTTCTGTCACTTACCAACTGATTTGGCAGAACAAGTCTTTCTTGCTATTATAAAGAGTCTTGTTCCTGTAGCTCAGTTTGTGGACTGCATCATAGTTTTGTAGCAAGACCACAGAAGCCTTCATGACAACATACATTCATTCCTGTATCCTGAGAATGAAAAAACAAAGACAGTTTATACAGGTGCTTTCCTGAGAACTGTGACTCCCCAGACTGTGTTGACATCGTCTTCCCCAGTTGGACAGGTTGCCTTTTGCACCAGGTCTGCTGCCTAATGAGGACAGACGCAGGGTGTTTCTCGGACAAGGCACTCGGGTCTATGGAACAGCCATCAAATAATAAGACTTTTGGGTATTAAGTTAAAGATATCAGGACACAACTAGAGTATCAGTCCTACCACAGGACTTTGTACCAGCACTCAGAGAGACTCAGAGACATCTCCAAGGTCAATACTTCCAGGCTTCAGGCCCTCACCCACACAGGCAGAGCTATCTGATAATTACTCACACATATTCATATGTCAAGGTATATTCAAAAGCCATGCAGGCACACACACGAAACAATATGTGTGTGTGTATATATGTGTGTGTATATATATAAACAATATGTATATAAACACACATATAACGCATAGAAACATATTCATGTTCATATATACATATGGATCATTGTATATATAATGTGTAGAAACATGGCCATGTCCATATGTGGCACACACACATACCACACATGAAAATAAGAAAGGGAAAAATATTTATTGAAAATATAATATTTTCATATATATTTATAATGATTAATATTGCAATGTAATATAAATATATTAAATAAATGAAGTATATGCTTAAAGAGTGCCATATCACCACTGGCCTGGGCAAGAGCAGAGTTGTATCTCTGACTCCATCATGACCAGATCCCACCCAGCAAGGTGATAGCGGTCCTGAGCCCTTGGGAACAGCAAAGGCACCACCAGACACAGGCCAGCAGTCTTCTTGGTTGACAGCCATGTGTGAGTGTCTTCTTGGAACCTTAGCTGAATCAGATGGTACTTTGCAAACAGCAAGTCTGAAATTTTGAAAAGAGCTTCAGAGGCTCCATGTTAAGGAAATATAAGAAATATAAGAGTTTGGTACTAGCAAATTGGAAAACATCAGGCGAAAAAACACACTTTGCCAGGGCCTGGAAGGATAAGAGGGACAAAGGGAAGGAATGCATATTAGATTAAATCATATCAATTGATCTGCCAGGCAAATGTAGCTCAAGCTAACGAGGAAGGAAGTATTCTCTTATTACCACATAGTCAATCACCTCCACCAGGGTTTGGGTCTCCTTTCAAACCTCTTCCTTAGAGTTAGGATCCCTTCTCAGTGGAATAAAATCAGGGAGTTCAGAGGTCTCAGATCAACCCTGAGCATAAGTAGGAGGCAACCTGGGCTACCTCCAACCTCCTTTTGGTTTCTTCTCCCTGGACAATCAGCAGCTAGAAGTAGGCTGTCCGGGAGTGAGTATTGAAGAGTCAGGCCAGCTCCCAACACCTGGAGGAAAGACTACTTTCATGGAAAAAAAAGGAAAAAAAGAAAACCCTGAAACACTTTCGTGGTACCTAAACGCACAGCACCCGTGACCCTGGCATCCTGTAACCAGTGCAGTACTGAAACTAGCAGCCAAGGATGGGGTGTAATACTTGCAGTTTCTTCCTAGGGCACCTGGGACATGCTTTGTGATGGCCGGTGGACCTCTAAGGACCCATCATATCCCTCTGGACCTCAGGTCCCTGCTCAGTCAAAGGGAGGGACTGGTTTCAGGTCATGAAAACCTGTCCCTTCCCACTACAAGGCACCTTATGAGATACAATATTTACATATTACAGGTAGACAATGACATGTCCCCATAGAAAATAGTCTCTCAAAGATCACAAAAATTCACTATTTAACTTGTGTTGTTTCAAAACAATAAAAGAAAGTAATTGAAGAGCATGGTGGTTTGTATTCGTGATCCCAGTACTATGGAGGCAGATAGACAGGTTCCTGGACCTCACTAACTAGCTATCCCATCTAATTAAGTGAGCTCCAGGTTCAGTGAGAGACCTCGTCTTAAAAAATATGGTGGAGGGGCCAGCAAGATGGTTCAGCAGCCAAAGGTTACCACCCCAAGTCTGACAACCTGAGTTTGACCCACATGGTTGAAGGCGAGAACTAACTCCTGAAAGCTGTCCTTTGATCTCTACCACAGTGTATACATACTCCCACAGACATAAAATTAATAAATAAAATATGTTTTTTAAAAAGAAAGAGATTGAGGAAGATACCCAACATGGCCCCCTGGCCTCTAGCTACATGCCTGTGAGCATACATACATGTTTGTACATGTGTATACACATACCTGCACTCATGCACACATGTAAATACACCAGCACTCACAAGAGCTTTTATTCTGATTAGGTGGAAAGCTTAAGTGAGCAGGAACATGTTCATAAACTATTCATTCAGAATGTGGCCAACCACAATCCTACAGGGAAGCTCCCTCTTTGGACCACAAAGCTGACTCAGGAAACCCCATTTACATACATCAACATGTTTAGGACAATGAAGTCTTCCCTTGAGTGTGTCTCAGGAATGTTGCAATGATGTGATGTCTGTCCAAGGCTGTCATCATGCCTCTGAAGTGTCTCATCTAAGCTTTGTCTTTCTGGCTGGATAGTTTTCAAATTTACTAGTGAGTATCTATTGTCCAAGACATAGATTTTTGTCTCCAGGGAACTTTCAGGCTACCAGGAGAGTAAAACACATGCAGGAATTATACCAAACCCATAAACATGTTCTTGAAGAGAGGGACAGAGTAGGAGAGTAGTGGGGGGCGCGGGGTGGGAGTGGAGAAGGGTCCTGTGTGCCAGGACTTGACAAGCACGAGAACACTAGGACAAGGAACAATGACAGAAGGCGACAGAGCTCATCAAGTCCAAGCAGGAATCACAAGCTGGCGGCCCAGAGCCGATGCTGCCAACAGATGTGTTTCTTTTAGCTTGAGAATGGGTTCGATGTTTTCTTAAAACATGCTGCCAGCATTTTAAAATTGAGGTTTCGTATAAAATTCTGGATCTTAGCTTCTCCTGAAAACTATCAGAAGATGTTACCACCGGGTCTGTGTCCCCATATAATGAGTCAGCTGGGTCTTCTGGCTGTTGTCTGCTCTAGACAGAACCTGTGGGCCGCCAGAGGATTATGCAGACAAGATGCTCTCCCACTGAGCTATATCCCCATACCACCAGAGGATTATGAAGCCTGCTCTGTCCACCTTACGGCTGTGTGTCCTGTGATCTCTAGCCTGTAGGTCACTGCACCAGGACTCCTGACTGACTACAATGGCTCAGACCCAGGAGTTCTGGAAAATGTTTGATACATTCTTAAAACGAAGGACATGTTTGCAGCATTTGCCCACTGCTATGGTATAAATACTCACAGATGTCACCAAACCAGAGCTGGAAAAAGATGCACGCAGTTGGTACTCACAGGTCCGTGCATGCTTCTCGAGACATTGAGCTGAGCTCAAACGACAGACTCACCTAAGGAAATTTCTTTTTTAAATCATTAATTATTTTTTACATTTTAATTTATTATTATTGTGCGTATATTTGTCTGCGTGCGTCTTTTAGTCTGCATGCAGGGGTGTGTGTGATGTGTCTGTTAGTCTGCGTGCAGGGGTGTGTGTGATGTGTCTGTTAGCCTGCGTGCAGGGGTGTGTGTGATGGATGGGGTGGTGCATCACAGTGGGCGTGGAAATCAAAGGACAGCTTTCAGGAGTCCATTCTCTCCTTCTACTTTGGTTTCCAGGGATCAAACTCAGGTCACTAGGCTTGCACAATGGGTACACTCCAGGTACATTTTGCTGGCCCTGAAAGTTTCTTAACCTCAGAAGTCAACATCCTGGCTGGAGAGATGATCCAGTCAGGAAAGTGCTCGACATACCTGATCTTAGATCCCGGATCCACATTCAAGAGTAGAGGATGTTGGTGGAGATTTACAATCCTAGCACCGGAATGGCAACAGACAGGTCCATGGGGCTTGATGGCTAGGTAGCTGACCAACTTGAGGAACTGCAAGCAAAAGTGAGAGACCCTCAAAAACAAGACGGAGAGGAACTGAGGAAGAGACCTGAGATTGACTTTTGGCCTCCACGTGAATGCACACATGCACGTGTACACACATGTGTGCACCCCAACACACATAAACTTCTCCTGGGGGGAAAAGTCACTCCCACTTAGGAACAAGGGCTCCTTTGGGGAAGCAGCCATTTAAATCAAGTGGGGACTCCTAACTTCACAGAGAACATGCTGCCTGGAGTCAAGGCTATAAGCTCAAAGTCTGCTACACTCAGATGGGAATTAGCATAGTCTGGAGCTGGTGAGGCCTCCTTCCTTCAGCTCTGTCAGGGGCCTGACTCCTTCACCGGGTTCTTGTGCATGTTACACAAGGCTACATATACCTGGTGATCACCCAAAGGTAGCTTGGCACGCATTATCTGTTTGCTGGCACTGCAGTGAAAACACTGTGTGTTTTGGAAACATGCTCACTATGGTATCTGAAGGGAGTGTTTATTTGTTTGTTTTTCTTTCTTTCTTTTTTTCTGTCAGAGCCCTGGTTTGGAAGGACAACAAAGGAAACTTTTGGTGCTGTTTGGTGGTTAGCCCTTCTTGAGTTTTCCCACTTCAAAGAGAACCATTCCCTGTCATTCAGGACTGGGATGGGAAGCAAACAACCTGCTCCTTGGCTGAGCACTGGGAAGGCTGTGTGGGATAGAGCAGGAGATGGCTGCCCCTTGCAGGCCAGCTCAGGCTCAAGCAGGTAGGTAGGCAGACCAGATACCTCTACTGGTCCCAGCTCCCAGATTGCTGGAGACCAACACTTCCCTCATTGAGACTCTCCTTGGGTGGTCCCAGGCTTGGGGGTGGGTGCAGGGGTTACCTGGCATACACATTTCTCATACAAAGGACATTCAAGGTACAAATTTGACTGAAACTACTAACCCTTTCTTCACATAAGCATCGGTTTGCTCTACAACGTCTAACTTTGTTTTGTTCCCCTCCCCGTCCCCCACCATCCCTCTCTTTTCAAACCATTTTCCACGGACCTCCATGATCCTTAGCTGCAGTCCTTGCAGCCACACAGTAACATTGATCAGGAGCTCCGTGCATATCCAAACATGACGTGGAAATCTGGGAAACTGCATGAGGCCACCACTCTCTAATTTTATGACCCTGGGGCTATAAAGAGGAATAATAAATGGAACCACATGCCAGTGCACAGGAGACAACATCTCCCTGGGAATCGACACAAGGTCCTTAACCTTTCCCCATGCAGCTTCCTCTCTAGGGAAGGGAACGCTCGAGCCCCCACACCAGACATGGAGTCAGAAAGTACACCAGCTGTTCCGTTTGTGCGTGTGTGTTGGTACTGGGGCTGGGGGCAGGTGCGGAGCTGGGCTTAGGAAAGATCTGGGAGTTGGGACTGACATGGCACCCAGTGAGATATCCTTAGGTCATCAAGGTCATACCTTCTCAGTGCTGGGATCACAGGGCCACAGTGCCCAGCTTTTGTTTCAATATGGGTTGTAGGGATTGAGCTCAGATTGTTGTTCTTATTGGCTGAGCTGACTCCCCAGCCTTAGGCCAAATTCTTTTTTTTCTTTATCTTTTTCTTTCTTATTTTTTTATTTTGGGGGGGGGGTTTGAGAAGGGTTTCTCTGTAGCCCTGACTGTACTGGAACTCGCTCTGCCTCCCAAGTGCTGGGATTAAAGAGGTTTGTACCACCACCACCAGGCTCCTTGGCCATATTGTTAAGCCTTGTGTGGAATGGCTGCCTAGCATTCAGGAAGCTCTGTGTTTCAAGGCCAGGACTGTTGTGGTGGTTTGAAAGAAAATGACCCCCAAAGGGAGTGGCATTATTAGGAGGTATAGCCTTGTTGGAGGAAGTGTGCAACTGTGGGGTCAGGCTTTGAGGTCTTTTTTTGCTCAGACATCCTTCAGTGTGACTGTTAGGACTACTTCCTGTTGTTTACCTATGAAGAGGTAAGGACTCTAAGCTCCAGCACCATGTCTGCCCGCATCCCTCCACGCTTCCCTCCGTGCTGATAATGGACCGAACCTCTGAACTATAAACGAGCCACTACAATTAAATATTGTCCTTTAAAGAATTGCTGTACTCATGGTGCCTTTTCACAGCAATAAAAACCCAAACTAAGACAACTCTATAAACCAACTGTGTGGTACATGCCTGTAATCTTCAAATTCAAGAGGTGAAGGCAGGAAGATCAAGGCCATCCTCAGCTACATAGCAAATTTGAGGCCAGCCCGGTATAACAGAACATCATTGCTGTAGGTTACATCACAAAGTGTCTACTGTTAACTGTCTTCATTCATTCATTTATTCATTCAACCACTGGTTAAAGAGCCCCTCCTGGATGTCTGGCCTTGTCTTAAGCCGTGGAAATATGCCATGACTAAAATGAGGGGACTTTTAAGTGGGCTAAAGTTCTCTGCCCTGGTGGAGTGTTTGTTCCAATGGAGGAAGACAGCGTGCTTGTAAGATACATAGTCAGAACCAGAGGTGTGGCTCAGGGATGGTACATTTGCCTAGTATGCACAAATTCTGTACTTTATTGAAGTACTGGCTTCAATCTCCACCATTGAAACAAATTTTTAAAAATTTAACTCAAATAGTAAGGAAAATGGCACATTAAGTATTTGAGAAGTATAAAGGACAAAGGCGGTAGGGTGGGGTGAAGAGAGTCGGAGTAGGGATCCTCATTTGAGAAGACATCACTGGGTGGAGGGCTCAGGCCATGCCTCAAAGAACAGCCATGCGTACACCTCTCAGTACGGCCCCTCTATCCCTTCGTTGGCTACAGACTGAGTGTATCTGTTAGCTTTCTATTGCAGCTAAGGAGAGGAAAGGTTTTATTTTGCTTCTACATCCCAATCACGGTCCAGCCTAGAGGGAAGTCAGGGGCAGAGGAACTCAATACATGAACCTACCTAACACACAGGAACTGAAGCAGAGATCATGGGGACAGGGGCGGGGGGCACTGCTTACA